>JAQQPU010004940.1:0-24189 GCA_029168905.1 Artemia sp. Kazakhstan ARC1039
GCGTAGTTGATTTCCAGATAGAAAATATGTTTTTGAGGAGGACACTCTCCCACAACCCTCAGGGGAAGGGTTATAAGTCATGCCCTGGGGGCATATAAGGTTTTTATTGAAATCTTTGTCGTAGAAACTTGAAAAAGGAGCCGTGGGAACTTCCGTGTCGTGGGAACTTCCAAAGGGGCTCATTCGATTGAAAATAGATAGGGCTGTGATTGGAGGGCAACTAATCCCCCTTCAACTCCCACCCTCCCACGCCCACCCTTCCATTCGCCCATTATATTTAAAAACTAAATGTTGCCTTAAGATTAAATCAAAATGCACTGTGATAATGCTAATTCCCAATAAGGCATCTCAGCAGTATCCCAAGAACGACTGAGGGTATTACGTTCAAACTTTCAGGGCTACTTCTGCTCTTAAAATTTAACCAAATTAAAATAGCGTAAGTGTATCCAAACTATCAAAGAAAGTAAACAGATTTTTTTTGCGAATGGTATCAAGTTTTCCACTTCAGGTCAACTAGAGGAGGTGTGAAACTAAACTAAACAGTACTATTTATGTCCAGATTCTGAAAAGGCTGTATGTTGCTAAAAATTGCTGAAAATGTTTCTCCAGCATACAAATAGCAGGCCAAACTATAAAGTCTTAAAAAATGAAAAGATATAAAGTGTTATTTTCTTTTTACCTGAAAAGACTATGTAAATATAAAACGAACAGAAATTAATTAAAAAAACTTTTTCCACAAAATAAGTTTTTCAAAGAAAAGTAAAGAACTCTATTAAACAAAAAATGAGCAAAAATAAAATCAAATAATCTACCAAGCGTGAAACTACGACAAATCAGCATCGGTAAATAAATGAAACCCAAAACGAACAGAAATTACAATAAATAACCGAGCCAAACTCAAAACGAGCAGAAATTATTATAATTAATAATTAAATAGTAGAGTGGTAAACTATCCCCCCCCCCCCCCAACCCCCTCAGTCCCCCAAACACATCCAATCAAAATTTCGAGATAGCCATTTTGATCAGCGTAGTTGATTTCCAGATATAAAATATGTTTTTGAGGAGGAATTTTTACTTCATTCTTATCCGCTTAACTTTAATAAATGCTCATTTAAAGGTATTAAGTCAAAAAACTTTTTCCACGAAACAAGTTTTGCAAACAAAAGTAAAGAGCTCTATTAAGCCAAAAACTGGCAGAAATAAATTCAAATAATCTTCCAAGCGTAAAACTACCATAAATAACCATCAATAAATAAATGAAATCCAAAACGAACAGAAATCATTAGCAGCGCAATAGCGATGCCTAAGTACAGAACGATTTTGGCACAATGTATTGTTTATTTATTATTATTTTTTTTTTGTTTAGACCAGGGCACTTTGTACCGAACTAGTTGTCGTAGAAACTTCGAAAAGGGCTCATTCGATTTGACATTGGAAGGGCTAGTGCCCTATTAATAGATGAAAGTGATTGGAAGGCAATTAACACCCCTTCCACGCCCACCATTTCCTCAAACCCATCCAAACAAAATTTTGAGATAGCCATTTTGTTTAACGTTGGTGATTTCCAAAAGGAAATTATGTTTTTGAGGAAGACGCTCCCCCCACAGCCCTCAGGGCAAGGGTTGTAAGTTATGCCCTGGGGGCACATAAAAAGCGCTGTCGTAGAAACTTCAAAAAGGCCTCGTTCAAGGGCTAGTGCCCATCTTAATAGTCGAAAGTGATGGGGGGGGGGCAACAAACCCACTTCTCTCGCCCACCATTTCCCCTAAACACATTGAATCAAAATTTTGAGACAGCCATTTTGTTCAACGTAGTTGAAAGCTCTGGAAATTGGTCTTTGAGGATGACAGCCCCCACACAGGCCTCAAGGCAAGGGTTGTAAGTTTTGCCCTGGGGACATATAAGGTTTTCATAAAAAGCGTTGTCGTAAAAACTTCAATAAGGGCTTCTTGGATTGGAAATTGAAATGGCTAGTGCCCTTTTTAATAGTCGAAAATGATTGGAGGGCAAATAACCCCCCTCTCTTACGACCACCATTTATCCAAATACATTCAACCGAAATTTTGAGATAGCCAATTTGTTCAACGTTGCTGAAACTTTTGGAAATTACGTCTTTGAGAATGATAACCCCGTCAGAACCCTAAGGGCAAGGGTTATAAGTTATACCCTGTGGGCATATAAGGTTTTTATTGAAAGCTTTGTTGTAGAAACTTGAAAAAGTGCTCATTCGATTGGAAATTCAAAGGGCTAGTGCTAGGGCTACGCTAGGACTAGTGCTAGTGCTAGTGCTATTGCCCTTTTTAATAGTCGAAAGTTATTGGAGGGCTACTAACCCCTGTCTCACGCCACCCTTTTTCCCAAACACATCCAATCAAAATTTCTAGATATTCATACCCACAACCCTCAGGGCAAGGATTTTAAGTTATGCTCTGGGGGCATATAAGGTTTTCATAGAAAGTTTTGTCGTAGAAACTTGAAAAATGGCTCATTTGATTGGAAATTGAAAGGGCTAGTACTCTTTTTAATAGTCTATAGTGAATGGAGAGCAGCTAAGCCCCATTTCACGCCCACCATTTTCCCTAACACATTCAATCAAAGTTTTGAACCATTTTCTTTAACGTAGTTTCAAGCTCTGGAAATGAGGCTTTTGAGGATGACAACCCCCCCCACAACCCTCTGGGCAAGGATTGTAAGTTAATATTAGGTTTTTATAAGGTTTTATAAGGGTTGTAAGTTAATATAAGGTTTTTATTAAAACAGATCTCATCAAAATTTTGAGACAACCATTATATTCAAGGTTGGGAAATTTAAAGGGCTTGAGCCCTTTTTATTAGTCGAAAGTGATTAAAGAGCAACTTACCCCCTCTAACACCCACCATTTCCCCAAACACATTCAATCAAAGTTTTGAGACAACTATTTTGTTCAATGTAGTTTGAAGTTCTGGAAATTATGTATTTGAGGATGACAAACCCCAGAGCCCCCAGGGCAAATGTTGTAAGTTATACCCTAGGGACTTATAAGGTTTTTATAGATAGTATTGTCGTAGAAACTTCAAAAGGGGCTCATTCAATTGGAAATTGAGCGAGCTAGTGCCCTTTTTAGTTGTCGAAAGGGACTGGAGGGTAAATAACCCTCCTCACACGCCCACCATTTCCCAAAACACATCCAATCAAAATTTTCAAATAGCCATTTTGTTCAACGTAGTTGAAAGTTCTAGAAATTAGGTCTTTGAGGATGACACTCCCCCTAGAGCCCTCAGGGCTAAGGTTGTAAGTTATGCCATATAAAATTGTTAATGAAAGCTTTGTCATAGAAACTTGAAAAATGGCTCATTCGATTGGAAATTCAAAGGGCTAGTGACCGTTTTGATAGTCAAAAGTGATTGGAGGGCAACTAACCCCCCCTCTCACGCCCATCTTTTCCCCAAACACATCCAATCAAAATTATGAGATGGCCATTTTTTTCAACGTAGTTGAAACTTCTGAAAATTAGGCCTTTGAGGATGACCCCCACAGCCATCAGGGCAAGGGTTTTAAGTTATGCCCTGGGGGCATATAAGGTTTTTTTATAGAAAGTGTTGTCGTAGAAGCTTCAAAAAGGGCTAACTCGATTGGAAATTGATGGCTAGTACCCTTTTTAATAGTCGAAAGTGATTGGAGGGTTACTAACCCCCCTCTCATACCCACCATTTCCCCAAAGACATCCCATCAAAATTTTGAGATAGCCATTTTTGTTCAACGTAGTTGAAAGTTTTTTGAGACTAGGTCTTTGAGGATGACAAACCCCACCCCACAGCCCTCAGGATAAGGGTTGTAATTTATGGCCTGGGGACATATAAGAATGTTATAGGCAGAGTTGTTGTAAAGACTTCAAAACGGGCTCACTCGATTGGGAATTGAAAGGGCCAGTACCCTTTTTAATAGTCAAAAATTATGAAGGGCAACTTACCCCCCCCCCCCCTCTAACACCCACTACTTCCCCAAACACATTCAATCAAAATTTTGAGATTTTTAAAATTTGAGGCCATCTTTTTAACGTAGTTTCAAGTTCTGGAATTCAAATCTTTGAGGATGAACCCCCCCCCCCCCACAACCCTCAGGGCAAGGGTTGTAAGTTATTTCCCGGGGCATATAAGGTTTTTATTTTAACACATCCAATCAAAATTTTGAGACAGCCATTTTGTTCAACGTAGTTGATTTTCTGATGGAAATTATGTTTTTGAGGGGGAAACTGCCCCCCCCCCAGCCCCCAGGGCAAGGTTTTTAAGTTATACCCTGGGGGCATATAAGGTTTTTATAGAAAGTATTGCCGTAGAAACTTCAAAAAGGGCTCATTTGATTGGAAATTCAAAGGGCTAGTGGCCTTTTTAATAGTTGAAAGTGATTTGAGGGCACCTACCCCCCCCCCCCTCACGCCCACCATTTCCCCCGAACACGTGTAATCAAAGTTTTGAGATATTCAAAAAAAGCTCATTTGACTCGAAATTGAAAGGGCTAGTTTTTAATAGTTGAAAGTGATTGGACGGCAACTAACCCCCTCTCGCGCCCACCATTTTCCCAAATATATCCAATCAAAATTTTGAGATAGAAATTTTGTTCAAAGTAGTTGAAAGGTCCGGAAATTATGTCTCCGAGGATGAAACTCCCCCTACAGCCCTCAGGGGAAGAGTTGTAAGTTATGTCCTGGGGGCATATAAGTTTTTTATGGAAAGCGTTGTCGTAAAAACTTCAAAAAGGGCTCATTCGATTGTAGATTGAAAGGGCTAGCGCCCTTTTAAATAGTCGAAAGTAATTGGAGGGCAACTAACCCCTTCTCACGCCCACCATTTCCCAAACACATGTAATCAAAGTTTTGAGATATCAATTTTGTTCAACGTAGTTAAAAGTTCTGGAAATTAGGTCTTTGAGGATGATAACCCTCCCCCCCCCAAACCCCTCAGGGTAAGGGTTGTAAGTTATGCCCTGGGGGCATATAAGGAATTTATAGGAAGTGTTTTCGTAGAAACTTCAAAAAGGATCATTTGATTGGAAATTCAAAGGACTAGTGGCCTTTTTAATAGTTGAAAGTGATTGGACGGCAACTAACCCCCCTCTCGCGCCCACCACTTTCCCAAACATATCCAATCAATATTTTGAGATAGAAATTTTGGCCAAAGTAGTTGAAAGGTCCATAAATTATGAAACGAGGATGAAACTCCACCTACACCATTTTATCAAAAATAGTTCAGCCATCAGATATTAAAACTCCAGGGTCAACACAACCCCCCAGGGCACAGGGACAGGCGTTGTAAGCTATACTCTGGGGATATATATGGTTCTTATAGAAGGGATACTCGTATAAACTTCAGAGAGGGCTCATTTGATTGAAAATAGAAAGTTCTAGTTCACTGTTAAAGAGGCAAAAGAGACCGAAGCTTAATCTAGTCCCCCCAAGCCCTTTTCGCCAACCCATCCGATAAAAATTTTGAGATAGCAATTTTGTTAAAAATAGTTCAAACATCAGATAATAAAAACTCCGAGGTTGACACAAGCCCACTTTTTCACTTTGATATTGTTACTTTGATATCAGTTTTGATACATTGATGAATATTTGATTTTTTCTTTTAAGTTTGATTTTGAAATGAGGAAATTTTAAAAACTTGAAATTTTTGCAATAAAAAACGAACAAAAATTAATTAAAACAAACTTTCCGCAAAATAAGTTTTTCAAAGAAAAGTAAAGGCCATTTTAAACTAAAGCTCAACAGATACAAATACCTCAACAGATCCAATCATAGTGAAAACATGCATCAAGTAATAATATGATTGAATAAATAGATCTTAAAGCGAGTATTGCTTAGATTAAATATTAAATCAAGCTTAAAACGAAAAAAAAAATTCTTATTGAAGTATAAATGAAACTTAAAACGAACAGAAATTAAATAAACAATGAATACAAAC
Source organism: Artemia sp. Kazakhstan ARC1039 (assembly GCA_029168905.1). Classification (NCBI taxonomy): domain Eukaryota; kingdom Metazoa; phylum Arthropoda; class Branchiopoda; order Anostraca; family Artemiidae; genus Artemia; species Artemia sp. Kazakhstan ARC1039. Next base: position 5,940 of record JAQQPU010004940.1, read on the forward strand.
AATCGTACAATAGACATTAATGTAAATTAATAAATAAATCTTAAAATGAATGAAACTTAAATTGAATATGCGAATCAAGCTTGAAACGAACAAAAATCACCACAAACGAGAGTTTGGGTACGACCTCCTTCTCTCACTATAAAAGTCTAAAACCTACTGCGTCATTGGCGCTTTACTGAAAACTATATGCGTCTTGAACAGTCTTGGAAAGTACAAACAACATCAAATTGAATATTTGATATATAATGATATTAATTGTTGAAAGATCCATCAGTTCAAGAATTTATTTCACTGTAATTGTATTTTGATTTTCAATGCTGTAAGAACTGGAAAAGAAAATATTTGTAATATAATCCGTTTTCAGTTAAGCGCCAATGACGCAGTAGGCTTTTGGTTTTAATTTACAGTTAGGAAAGGAGGCAGTATCCAAACACTTGTTTGTAGGGAAACTATATTCATCTTTAACACCTTTAAAAAGAGCTAATAAATTAAACTGAATATTTGATGTATAATGATATTAATTGCTAAAAGTTCATCAGTTCAAAATGTTACTATAATTTTAATGTTTATTTTTAATATTAAGTACAAAAAAAATATTTGTCATAAAAATGGTTTTCAGTAAAGCGCCAAGGACGCAGTAGGTTTTAGACTTTTACAGTGAGAGAAGGAGGTCATACCCAAACTCTTGTTTGTGGTAATTTTTGTTCGTTTCAAGTTTGATTTGCATATTCAATTTAAGTTTCATTCATTTTAAGATTTATTTATTAATTTACATTAATATCTATTGTATGTTTGTATGCATTGATTTTTTATTTAATTTCTGTTCGTTTTATGTTTCATTTATACTTCAATAGGAAAATATTTTTCGTTTTAAGCTTGATTTTAATATTCAATCTAAGCATCACTCGCTTTAAGATCTATTTATTCATTTATATTATTACTTGTTGTATGTTTTTGCAATGATTGTTTATTTAATTTCTGTTCGTTTTGGGTTTCATTTATTCTTTAATAGTAATTTTTGGTCGTTTTGAGTTTGAATTTTAAAAGGTATTTGTATCTGCTGAGGTTAAGTTTAAAATGGCCTTTACTTTTCTTTGAAAAACTTATGTTTCGAAAAGTTTTTTTTTTAATTAATAGGTTTAAGAGATGACTTAACAGAGCCTGCCTGGCGGTTAATGAAGGAATTGAAAGAATTGTTTTGGGTGCTCTGAATCTTCGAAAGAGGAAAAGATGACAAAAAAAGAAGACAAGATCTTGCCACAATGCCAACACAAGGTTCAGGGAGAAAAATTCCATAGCGAAAATGATCTTAGATTAAAATCAAATCCAAGTATTGGCCAAGCTGTTGCAGATGTCATTGTATAGCTCTGTATATATTTAAGTGGAGCAGGCTCACAAAATGAAATCCACTTGGACTGGTTTTTTTTTATTGCTCTTACCTTTTACGAGGAAGTCACCTTTCCTCTCATATGACTGCAATCCCCTCTTGTATACCTTTTTGAGAGGTTTTACTCTATTGTTCTCAGCTTTTATTAGAAACTGACCATACCTCTCCTATATCTCTCATCACCTCACAGCCACCATATTGGGGGTTTTGATGGGCTTTGAGAATTTTTTTTTATTAATCACTCAAAAGTACCCTTGTCTCTTATTTGTCTCTTAATACCTTTCACATACAATTTTGAGTGGTTTGAGGCTTTGAGGAGTTTTAATTTATTTTTCTAGCCTTAAATATAGAGCTTCTATCCCTCTCACATAACCTGACTCTCATGCAGGATTTTGAAAAGCTTTGAGGAGTTTAATTTGTTCTTCTAAGCTTTTTATAGAAAATCACCAACTTTTTGATGCAGCATGACTCCTATACGTCTCTGTCTCAGAATTGACTACTGATTTATCAAAATTATAACCGAAAGGAAAAACAAGTAAATTGAAACTACATAAGTTTAAAATCAAATTTCTTGCAGGAAAGTAATGGGACTGATTTTTTACTTAACGAAGTTTTTATTTCTTTCAAATATCACTTTTATCCCCTTCAAAGAAATTCCTTCGGGCAGCTATACACCGGTTGAGACGTCATTCCATTGTTCGGAGTAGCGCAGGAAGTCTTCAACTGTAATGGTCTTCAACAGGTCTGTTACAACCATTTCGATCGTTTCAAAAGTCCTGTAATTACAGCCAATCATTTTATTTACTTCAAAAAGACACTAGCGTTTTGATTTGGGTTCGAATGAGCCCTCTTCTGATATTCTATGACCATTGGTTTAATATTCTCATCTCTGGGAAAAACAATCAAAAGAACATATAAACACACATTTGCGATCTTTCTTCTGGCAAAAAGTACAAAATTCCGCATTTCTCAGATAGAAGCTTGAAACCTCTACTATACGCTATGTCTTCTCTGATACGCTAAATCTGATTTTAATTAGGACTCCTTGACCTTCTGTGGTCTTACACCCCTTTCTTGACTTATTGTTCCTGCTGGTGGTCCAGCATAGAGAGAGAAACCACTCGTCGCCAGAAGTCCGGACGGTCCTGAGCTAGGATAATAGCTTTTTCTGGGATGCTACCAATCAGTGACAGGATGTGACCAAGACTGTCCTTCCGTCTAAAATGGGGCCTTCCCCACGGACGCTTGGATCCATGTGTCAAAGGTTCAAAGCCAAAGGCAATTCGATCTGGTGAATCTGCTGGCATTTGGGCTCCATAGTCGAACCACCGAAGAGTTCGCGCAGAAAGCTGACGTAAGTTGGGTGTCTGGTTGGTAAGTGACAGTAGTTGGGTGTTGGAGACGAAATCATACCAGTTAATCCGTTTGATTTGTCTGAGAAATTTGGTCTGAGCGTCGTCTATGGCGTTTTGGACCAAAACAGCAGACAGGCCAGGTCTCAGTACCATAGAGAAGATTTTGGTTTACAATGGTGTTTTAAATACACATCGTTGTTCTGCAGGTAATGCCATTTTTTGAAAATATGGCAAATTTTCTCAGGCTCACACCTTTTAATGGGAAAAATCTTAGGCGCGTACCTTTTAATTTTGTATATTCGGAATCAGCATAAAAAGCCAATTTTTTTTATATCTATTAATATCAAAATACTGTTTTTTAGAGTTTTTGCTACTATTGAGCTATCCCGTGACGCAAAAAAACACGACTTCACTAATTGCAGTCGGAAAAATCAAATTGTTAAGGGACGGATTTGAAACTTGAATAAAGCCATTGGGAGAGTTCTGATAAATGTTCTCTCTCAAGGAAAACAACCCAAGGTTGCAGTATCGTTGGCAGTATCGCCAGTCTCATTACTTTTCTGCCATACCTCGTATACATAAATATTATCCAAAGTAGCTCGTTCCCATTGATTCTTAAATTAAACCAAATAAATTTGGGATCAAGAATTTCAAAATCTTTCTTATTATACTTGTCCACTAATTTCAAAATAAATTAAAATCCTATAAATTTCAAAATCCTATACTTGTTCACTTTAAAACCGAATCATCTAATTAATCTAATAGTTTGGTAAATCCTGAATTAAGTGTGTGTTCCAAAACCCAAGAGTCATTAGCGGCAAATAACTATTTATTAGTGCACTTTTGTGCCATGATATTGGATACTGCAAAATTATAAGTAATTTGGATTACTAAAGGTGCAAAACGGGCTATTGTTTTAGCCTCTTTTATGCATTATAAGTACTTTAGGGGCTAATTTTATTGTCATATGTTGTATTAGTCTGAACTTAACAGCAAATAATTAATGAACATTAATGATGATATAGGTAGCTTGCTCATGATGAACATGCTCAAAGTTTCTGCCAGTGACACCATTAGCAGAAACTTACAGGGAGCCAAAGAGTCAATACCCAATTATTTTCAAAATAGCTACTGTTAAAAGCTTTTAATGCTCTCCTGATACCCCCCTGGCATTGCTTTTAGTCTCTGCTTTCTATTATGTTTTTCTTCCTTCCATTAGTCTCTATCCTCCATTATACACTTTTATCTGCAAATTCCTTTTAGCATGATATACTTTCGTTTTCTATTAACTTTTTGCCAATAGCCCAAACAATGCCTGAATAAGGAATTGAATAAATTTATTGATAAAGGAGTAATGAAAGAAGAACAATCACTTGTGTAGGAAAAAGAATTGGGACCCCTGACCTCCTGCTTGACAAAAAACTATAAGTCTTGAGATTTTTACGATTTGTCTCGTAATTTCTGTATTTTTCCAAATAACATTAAACAAATTTTTTGAAAGATTTGGTCTTCCCTTGAAACTAATTCTTGCAAATACGCCTGCACAAAGACATGGTTTAACCTTTTGTTTAAATTTTTTAACATGTTATAATTTTTTAGGTTTGAAATGTTTCAGCTTGAATCTCATTCAGCTTGTCGCTTCGACTATGTTGCACTCTATGATGGACCAAACTCAAATACATCATTGATCGGAAAATACTGTGGCACTTTCAACTACTCCCTGCCTCGAGTTAAGAGTCGGGAATCAACTATGTCTGTTAACTTAGTCACTGATTCAAGTTTCAACAAAGGCGGCTTCAAAGCGGCTGTTTACTTCACCTACGGTATAAAACGTGTTTCATTGTCTACGCTGCTTCTCTTTTTACTTTTCATGTTTGCTACTTATTCGAATTCTTTTGGAGTAGTCCAATTTCGTGTTTTTCAGGCTATTGCACAGAGAAACACAGAGAAATAGAGAGTTTATATGTAAGAATGTCAAAACACCCAATCAGGAGTTGTGCTTTTTTTGCTAGCTTAAAACTTGACATAACAAAATGATTAAATACAAAGATGGGTTAAAAAGGCTTTTCTTTATTTTAGGCTTATTTTAGAAAAAATAAGCGTCCTATATAATTTCATTGTAAAGTCCCAAAGATTTTATGTGAAAGGAGACTATGGATTAAAGGTCGTCCTATATTTGGACCTTCTTATATTTGATAGTTTTCGGGAAAAGTCGACTGAGAGATTTCGTGTTTGCATTTTTTCAACCAAAATTGGATACCAGAAACCGCCAAGGAAGGAATACACAGAATTTATGCAAATTATATATCACCAAAAGTGACACCGTTTTTTTCTTCAATCTCAGAAATATATACTTTTAGTGTGTTAGTTCATAACGAACTTTATTACTGGAATGCACTGTTTTCATGAACAAGGGCGTATCCTGGAATTTTGGGGTAAAAAAAATTTAAAAAATGGATCATATTTTTTTATATTCATTTTGTTGCCTCTTTACGAGTCAGACAGAGGTTTTGGGGGGGAGGTTCAAACCAGGTACCCTCAACCTCCTGGATATGGCCTCAGTTATGAATTAAAGGAGACATAGGTTTTGAAAAATTTGAAATAGCCTACCCAGTAGTGATTTTAATCCGGTATTTAGGGCTAATATTTGCATATATCTGGTTCTTATGCATCTTATGCACATATCTGGTTCTTATGCAGGGCTTTAATTTTCGTTCTTCACTGTTTTTATACTTTTACTTGCGAGAATTTTTCAATATTTGAATGAATAATTTTAGTCATTTGTATAATTTTAAATAATTGATAATGCTGAATAGTTTAAGCATATTAATGTCATTGTCATTGTCATTGTCAGGTCATTGAAGCTTAGCTTCGAAACTTGTATATCGACATTTAAGGATTTTTTTTTAGTGTTACTTCTACCCATGTCTATTCTTCAGCAAACAATACATTTAGTGACACCACCTTAGAGGGAAAGCATTTTTCCCCCTGGTTTCTCCCCTCGCCCTAAGTTTCTACCCTGTCCCAGTACATTTCAAAAAGAGCCTTTTTTGTTATTTTCATTGAAAATAACCCTTTTTGGCATTTCATTAAAAATGATAAGAACAAACAAAGTTGCCCCCCCCCCTAGACTTTGAAAAATACATTTTGACGTATAGCATATAAATTTTGACACAAACAAACAAAATAACTCACTTGACTCTTTCTATCGCTTTAGATTTTTTTTTTTTCAGAAGTGCTATCCCAATAAAGATTTCAATAATAGCCATTTTTTTCATTGAAAATAGCCCTTTTTGGTATTTAATTAAAAGAATAAAAAACAAACAAAATTCTCCCCCCCCCCTCCTCCCCTAGACTTTGAAAAACACATTTTAACTTATAGCATATAAACTTGCGACACAAACACACAAAAATTGTAAGGTCCGTGAATAAAACTCACTTGACTCTTTTTATTGCGTTAGATCTTTTTTCTCAGAAGCGCTAGATATGCCCTCTGGTCTCTTTGGAACTATATATTATTTATCACTATCAATTTTCAGGAGAAAATCAAGGGTGTGGCGGAATTAGAAACGTCACTTCAACAAACTCTATTGAACTTCGGTCGCTAGACATCGATGGAAACGGACAATATGAGCATAATCTAGACTGTCAGTACGTATTCAATTCTATAACTCAAAATTTTTTTTGTCTTAAAGATCATTCGTCAGGGGTGTTAGATCCAGTCGTTTAAACAATTGTGTAATTCTTTTTGTGTTTATCGTAAGCAGTTTTAACCATAAACTCTCAAAGAATTTTACGCTACGGTCGTAATCGTCTATGCAAAGTGACTAAGCTATTTTATGTACAGCATAAAATTTCATACATTAACAATCCTTTCCACATTAGATTAACCTAAAATCCATGAGATCATCATAATCATCACAATGTTCATAGGCAAGCTATTCAAAAATTAGAAATGCGGAATGGAAATTCAAACTCTTATCAAAAGTGAAACGCTTTTTAGGAAAATTCTACCGATTTATTCTTAAAATTTATTAATTGATAATCCTCAATTTCCATTTTGTTTCTACTATATCGACTACTATATTGATTAACTCTAAATTTTATTTAGATGTTCTTATCAATGCTTAAGAAAACTTTAAATTTTTTACAGATAATTAAAAAAACTTTTTTCGTAAAATAGGTTTTTCCAAGAAAAGTAAAGAACTCCATTAAACCAAAAATGAGCAAAAATAAAATCAAATAATCTACCAAGCGTGAAACTACCACAAATCAGCATCGATAGATAAATGAAGCCCAAAACGAACAGAAATTACAATAAATTATCGAGTCAAACTCAAAACAAGCAGAAATTAACACGATTAGGGCTCAAAATCCCTATGCCTTCCTAAGGCCAGAATATAATTTGGGGGGTTAGTTGCCCTCCAATCTCTTCCGACTATTAAAAAGGACACTAGCCCTTTAAATTTCCAATCGAATGAGCCATTTTGAAGTTTCTACGACAAAGCTTTCTATAAAAACCTTAAATGCCCCCAGGGCATTACTTACAACCCTTGCTTTAAGGGCTGTGAGGGGGTTGTCTTCTTCAAAGAACTAATTTCCAGGACTTTCAACTACATTGAACAAAAATATATGCCAAATTTCGATTGGATTTGTTTGGGGAAATAGTGGGTGTGAGAGGGGGGTTAGTTGCCCTCTAATCACTTTAGACTATTAAAAAGGGCATTAGCCCTTTCAATTTACAACTGAATGAGCCCTTTTTGAAGTTTCTGCGACAGCGCTTTCCATAAAAACCTTATATGCCCCCAGCGCAAAACTTACAACCCTTGCCCTGAGGGCTGTGGGGGGAGTGTCCTCCTCAAAGACATAATTTCTGGACCTTTCAACTACCTTGAACAAAATGGCTATCTGAAAATTTTGATTGGATGTGTTTGGGGAAATAGTGGGTGTGACAGGGATGTTAGTTTTCTCCGATGACTTTCGACTATTAAAAAGGGCACAAGCCCTTCTAATTTCCAATCGAGTGAGGCCTTTTTGAAGATTTTACAACATCGCTATCTATAAAAACCTTATATGCCCCCAGGGCATAACCCTTGCCCTGAGGGTTATAAGGAGGCTATCATCCTCAAAGATCCAATTTCTAAAACTTTTAACTACGTTGAACAAAATATAAAAATTTGATATCTAAAAATTTTGATTGAATGTGTTTGGGGAAAAGGTTGGCGTGAGAGGGGGGTTGGTTGCCCTCCAATCCCTTTCGACTATTAAAAAGGACACTAGCCCTTTGAATTTTCAATCGAATGAGCCCTTTTTCAAGTTTCTACGACAAAGCTTTCGATAAAAACCTTATATGCCCCAGGGCATAACTTACGACCCTTACCCTGAGGGCTGTGGGGGGAGTGTCATCCTCAAAGATATATTTTCAGGACCTTTCAACTACTTTGAACAAAATGCCTATCTCAAAACTTTGATTGGATGTTTGTGGATAAATGGTGGGCGTGGAAGGGGTGTTAGTTGCTTTCCAATCACTTTAAACTATTAAAAAGGGCAATAGCCCTTTGAATTTCCAATCGAATGAGCCCTTTTTCAAGTTTCTACGACAAAGCTTTCAATAAAAAACCTTATATGTCCCCAGGGCATAACTTACAACCCTTGCCCTGAGGGCTGTGGCGGGAATTTCCTCCTCGAAAACATAATTTCTATGTGGAAATCAACTACTCTGAACAAAATCGCTATCTCAAAATTTTGATTGGATGTGTTTGGGGTATTGGTGGGCGTGGAAGGGGTTTTAGTTGCCTTTCAATCACTTTCGACTATTAAAAAGGGAACTAGCCATTCCAATTTCCAATTGAATGAGCCCATTTCGAAGTTTCTACGACTACTCGTTCGATACGAAGTGCCCTGGTATGGGGAAAAAAATAATTTGGTACGAAGTCCCCCAAAAATGTTTGGGGAAATGGTGCGCGTGAGAGGGGGTTTAGCTGCCTTCCAATTACTTTCAACTATTAAATGGGCACTAGCTCTTTGAATTTCAAATCGAATGAGTCCTTTTTCAAGTTTTTACGCCAACACTTTCAATAAAAACCTTAGGGCACAACTTACAATCCTTGCCCTGAAGACTGTGGGGGAGTGTCCAACTCAAAGATATAATTTCTGGACCTTTCACCTACGTTGAACACATGACTGGATGTGTTTGGGGAAATGGTGGGCGTGGAAGGGGTGTTTGTTGCCCTCCAATCACTTTCAACTATTAAAAAGAGCATTAGCCATTTCAATTTCCAATCGATTGAGGCCTTTTTGAAGTTTCTACGACAACCCTTTCTATAAAAACCTTATATGCCCCCAGGGCATAACTTACAACCCTTGCCCTGAGGGCTGTGGGGGGTGTCATCCTCAAATACCTCATTTCCAGAACTTTCAACTACGTAAACAAAATGGCTATCTCAAAATTTTGATTGGATGTGTTTAGTGAAAGTCTTATATTCTCCAATCACTTTCGACTATTAAAAAGGGCACTAACCCTTTGAATTTCCAATCGAATAAGCCTTTTTTGAAGTTTCTACGACAATTATTTCTATAAAAATATTATATGCACCCAGGGCATAACTTACAACCCTTGCCCTGAGGGCTGTGGGGGAGTGTCCTCCTCAAAAATATAATTTCTATCTGGAAATCAACTACGCTGAACAAAATGGAAAAATTTGAAAAATCTCAAATTTTGATTGGATGTATTTGAGAAAATGGTGGGCGTGGAAGGGGTGTTAGTTGCCTTGCAATCACTTTCGACTATTGAAAAGGGCACAAGCTATTCCAATTTCCCATCGAATGAGCCCTTTTCGAAGTTTTTACGACAACTCCATCGATACGAAGTACCCTGGTCTAAAGAAAAAAAATAGTACATTGTGCGAACATTGTTCTTTACTTAGGCAGCGCTATTGCGCTGCCTAAGTAAATGAAACCTGAATTTAGTCTTGCCTCATCACCTAGGCAAAAGATCTCTCCCAAGAAATTCAAGTAATTACTGAGAAAGGTTTTTCTTCCTGGATTTACGAGCTAGGATTGATTTTAACTCATAATTTAGGATGAAAGCTGTTGAGCAAACTGTATGGTTCAATTTTTGTGTTGATTTTTAAGACTCGGATAAACTTGGACTCTCAAAGAATAAAGGATACTTCCCTTTTTAATACTGATTCATAAAAAGTGAAACACGTCAAAAGCCAAACACATTTTATGCATATTTTCCATATTTCATTTAGTCCGTTTTGCTCGGAAAATCTAAAGCGCTAAATATAACTAGTTTGAATAGGAGATTTATCACATTGTATCAAAACCTACTATATGGGGTGTCCTTTTTTTGCTGGTGGGGGGGGAGGCTTTCTAATGTGATTTGATTTGCATTATAATTTTAGTCATTTTTTTTTTTTTTTAGAAAAACTGGTGCTTGTTAAGAAGCCGACAAACATACAAAAATTGTATTGCGAAAATCAGATAGGCATTACCCGGTACTTATATGAGACGCTGTATAAACAAAGGGTTTCTCACTCCGGGAACTATAATTAAACTTTAGTTTTTTTGGGTTTAGGGGGAATGAAAGGTACCTAGGTTTGGTTAGGTTAGGCTACGTATTTAATATATGCTGTGCTTTACCCCTACCCCTTCCCCCCCCCCCTAATGTGCAAATATATAGCCCAAATTTGTTTTTGAACTATTATATTTTTATCCTATTTTGTTTTATTTCATTAACATTAACGAAACTTCACTTCTCGCGTGCTTATTGGATTCTTAACAAGTACCAAAAAACTATAAGAAATCTCGGGGGAAGGTTTTAAATCGTTAATTTTTAAGGTAGCCCAATCTCAAATGTTCAACCCTCAATATGTATATATCTAAATCGGTCATTAAGATAAGTAAGCTCTCAAGACGAGACAAGTTGATCCCCGTTTTTTTATTATTTTACAGATGGATTATTATTGGTGAACCAGGGCAAGTATTGCGACTACAATTCAATTTGATGGATATAGAAGAATCACAAAATGGTTCTTGTCATTATGATTACATTGAGGTACGTGTGACTAGGATAATTAGCTTTCTTGGAACTGCACTCACTTTAAGGGTAAAATTTGAAGTCTTGAATGCCCAAACTAGAATATTCTCACTGTTTTCCAATTGGTCTAAATTGCATTAGTCAGACTCAAGTTTTGTTTGCCCTTTTCTTGGATTATAGCTCATTCTGACAACAGTGCTTGTAGCTTGTAAAGCAATTCAGTAAAAAAAAAAATGCATATGCCGCAGAGGTTAGTTTATGACGGCCACGTAAATACTCTCTAAAAAAAAACAGTTTAAGGGGTAAACGTTGGGTTTAACGGCTGTTCAATTTAATTTTTCAAAAGCATATCCACCCCCTACTAAAATTTTTAGATAAACCACCTCGCCCTAACATTTTGCATTGCCATCCCATAGTTGAATTCATCTTGTAAAGTTTGAACCTGCATGTTTTAAGAGTCAAATTCGTAAGTGCTCCGCGGGGGAAAGGAAATGTTTCAGAAGAAACAAGGCGATTTCATCGACAAATAATTCGAATAGGTCAAAGAATAAGCTTTTTACATAATTCCGAAAATTGTGATACATCTATGTTTCTAATATGGTTTCTGATAAATGAGAAAGTTTTGGTAGGCCTACAGCCATGTTTCTAAAATGATTTCTGATAAATCGGAAAATTTTGGCACATCAATGTTTTTTAAATTCTGAACGCTTATAAAATGATTGTTGATGTGTTTATAAATCTAAGTTTCTTGAATGATTTCTGATGAACCAGAAAAATTTCCCACGTCTAAGTTTCTAAAACGGTTCAATTTTTGGATCTGAATACTTTTTTTTGTGTTTTGAATATCAGTTGTCTCTTATATCTAGTTTAAAGTTCAGTTTTCTGATCTTACTGACTGATTAATTTGGGGTTTTGGGACTTTGGCTTTCCTTCTCCCAATATTTCTAGATTTTGTTATTTCCCTATACTGTGAGGATTTTTTTATGCAATCCATCTATTTCTTATTCTTTTTCAAGGTATGATCACCACCAACTCCCCCGTTAAACTTCATAAGAAATGAGCCACATCTAAATTATACAAGTTGATAATATTACCTATGTCCAAAACGGGTTTTATCCCTCTCTGATAGCTTAGAAAGAGAAGTATAACACCAATTATTCATCAATGTCCGTGAAGAGACTGCACGTTGTCGATTCATCTGCAATGTTTCTTCTTTTTTCAGGTTAGAGATGGTATGGGTCTGACATCCTCTCTGATTGGTCAATATTGTGGTACTACCATTCCACCTGCTATGATTGCTTCTTCCAACTTTCTATTTATGAGGTTTATAAGTGATGGTACGACAAGTAGGCGAGGCTTCATTTCACAGATTTCAAACACACCACGTATGTATAAAACTCCGCTGTATCAGAAAATAGCAAATTTAACTGGTGGTAATGACAAAATGATTTGGCTAGGAGAGCCTCAGCTCCAATGTCTGGTTGATTTAGAACCCAAATTATTCAACAAAATTTCACCATAAAACTTATTTTAATACCTATGTAAAAGGAGTACCAATTGTACAGTCTATAAAACAGGGCTGAATATAAACTTTCAAAAAAGATGAAATCCATTTGTATGTTCCATTTTTAATTCTCATGTTTCCAAATATTTTATTCGAAATATGTCCAACTGATGACAATATACGAAGTAAAGGGTATTTGGTTGACCATTTTTATAAAGTAAATCATACATATTTATATTTTAAATAAAAATAAATAAAGGACAAGGTTATGGTTTTAATAGTGTATGAACAAGACATTCTTATATATTTGAAACACCATTTTCCCGCCGATAAACCTAATTTTAACTTAATATGCAACAGATATAAATGAAATATTTTTTTCATTTAGATGATGTAAAATACAGCTGATAAAAACGATATTCCATCCCTCTTAGAATATACTTTAATTCCTGACCCTGTTGTTTAAAAATATAACTCGAAAAAGAGTCAATGTTACCTTCGCATGCTGAAATTTACAGGAAAACAAAATTCAACAAATGTATTTATTTTGTATAAAAACACTTGGAAATTCCTAGGATGCTGAAAAATTTCAAGTGCGATTTATTACGTCCTACTAAAAATGAATTCCAATCTTCTTGCTCCTGGTAACATTATATTATTACAGAAAGGAAGTGAAAGAATCACCCTAGAAATTACCACTACAATTTGTGATTTTCCGTAAAGCAAACCGTATGGTAACTAGGCGTTAGGATGTTTCCTGATGGATTAAGGGCCCCTTGGAACACATAACTATCGATACCAAATTTTGACAGCGGAATATCGAGTAACAACACATGATACCTTTCATATAGCTCTCAGCTCTAAGACCGGAGGTGAAGAATTAAGCTCGAGAAACTCCAGTTAAATAGCTTATTCGAATGGATTAGAATTAAACTTACAGGCTTCTTTGTTAGCCAAAGTGCATTAAATTTATCCTTAGTAGATTTCCTCTAATATAACTCAGAAATTCTAATGGAACATTTGTATGAAACTCAGACTGCTCCAGAGCAATGTTTTGTCTGTCCTGAGCTGCTCCAGGGAATGTCTAAAGCTAACCGCAGAACAGGAGAAACGTCTTACCGCCTTCGAAAATAACTGTCTGCGCCAGATCCTAAGGATCTACTGCAGAGATCGCGTCAGCAACGACGAGATCCGTTCTCGCACATGCCAGTCAGATATCACCTCTGTTGTAAGACAACAGAGATAGTGATCATATGCCTCGATATACCAGATCATAGACTTCTTTAGATGCTCCTCCCCAACCAACTACAAGGCGCCCGTCATTGAGGAAAACCAAAGAACACCCTCCGTTGAACACATGAATGTAACATAAGAGCCCTCCAGACGAGTCTCATCCTTGAGAAGGGGGACATCTACGCAGCAGCCCTTGGAGGGTACTAACTCTAGCGGCCTACTCAAGCCTGGAGGGTACTTACTGACACCCTTTGTGCCTCTGAGGGCCCTGGAGAAACTAAGTTCTAAGGGTAAGAATCCATAAATAGTGCCTGCTACTCACTCAGCCTCAAGTTATGCAGATTCAAAACCAGCCTCGTCAAAATAGATTCAAAATTTGAAGCTTCTTTTTTTGAAATTTCCTCTTATCGTAATAATTTTTTTTACTTTTTCTCTTATAGAGAAAATTTGAGTATGTACTTTTTTTATACAATTTTCCTTTTGTCAAAGACCAAAACAACTTTAATATTTTTCCAAACCTAATTTTCTTTGTAACATTATTTTCTTTCTTTTTTAAGACTTTTAAGGTCTAAGGGTAAGAAGTCGGAAATGGTACCTGCTGTTCATGCAGCCCCAAGTAATGCAGATGCAAAACCAGCCCCATCAAAACAGGTGCAAAACATAAAGCCTCTTTTTTTACAATTTGCTCTTATTGAGATAAATGGATTTTTTTTTTTTACTTTTTCTCTTATAGCAATTTCTTTTATACAAGGCTACTATGTTCTATCTTTCTTTTTTTTAAGATCACCACCAATTTAATATTTTTTCAAAATAATTTTCTTTGTAACATTGTGTTCTTTCTGTTTTAAAACAAATACAATTTTTGGAAAATCTTTGTCGCAAGTATTGTTGCATATAGAAGATTGAAACACAAATAAAATATGGGTCTCAAATTGTATAAAATTGGAAAAAGAATGTTTGTTACAAACAATTTTGATGTAACGGCTGCCCCGTAAAGTTAAGCATTAATTTTCTAAGCCGTTTTTGTGTCAAAAGAGCTAAGGGACATTCATTTTCCAAACTCGTCAGGAAATAAAAAAAAAAATATATTAAAATTTTAAACCAAGAAACCTTGCAAGATGCCCTCCACTAGGCCATATCCAGGGGTGGGGTTACCCGGTTTGAACCCCCCCACCCCAAAAAAAAAATGTTTTTCTGATACGTAAAAACGTAACAAAAACGGATATATACAAATTTTGTACGCGTTTGTTGAGGTTTTTTTGTGTAAAACCCCACCCCCTATTTTTTTTTTGTAAAACTCCCTCCGAAAAATCGCAGGTACGGCCTTGGCCCTCCATCACCTAATATTAGCTTAAAAATAAAAAAAATCCATAAATTGTATAATACCATAGTCTGTACTTACAGCTTCGTGTGGTTCAACTCTACCGTTGATTGCTACAAATCAGACGCAAGAGCTTGCATCTCCAAACTACCCAAATCCTTATGGCTCAAATTTAAGATGCCGATATATTATTGACACTGGAGATGAAAACTCTTCACGAAAGATTAGTCTGCGAGTGCTTGATATGAATTTGGAATCTGATTGCACTAAGGATCGGCTTGAAGCTGAAGATCTTTCATCAGTAATTCTGATTTTTATATTCTTTAAAGTTTTTTTTAGATAGGCTTTTAACATGAATTTATAATCTGATTGCTTTAAAGACCTGATGAAGCTTGAGACCTATCATCAGTAATTTCAATTTTACAATACTTGAAGTTTTTCTGGCTTGGTTTTGATATAAACTTAAAAATTGACCACTAGTTGAAGCTGTAGACCCGTTATCAGTGAATTAATTTTGAGAAATAAGTTAATTTTTGGGGGAGGTAGACTTTGCCTGGAACTTAGAATTGGACTCCTTTAAGGACTAGGAAGAAGCTGAATACTTATCCCCACTAATTTTAATTTTGATGTTACTAAAAACTTCTGTGGTTAGGGTTTGCCATGGAATTAGAATATGACTGCTCTTAGGACCAATACGAAGCCCAAGGCCTGTTATTAATAATTCTAGTTTTACTTTTGTTCTACTTTGGCTTCGACTTGAACTTGAATTTTTTTGCTCTAAGAATCAGGCTAAACCTGAAAACCTCTCTTGAGTAATGTTAGGACAGTTTTATATTAGTTAAATTATAACTTGTTAGGTGTTTGTCTGGTTAGGCTTTGACTTATAAAATGACTGAAAAGTCTATTGTTAAAGGTCTATGAAGCTAAAGGTCTATTGTAAGTAATTCTAATTTTGGTATTACTTGTTTTTTCCACTTTGGCTTTGACTTAAACTTAGAACCTTGCTGCTTTAAGAATCAGGCTAAAGCTGCTCAAAGTAAAAAAAAATAATAATTATAAAGGTTCATTTCATTTAAGCATTTTCGACTAATTATCATAAAATAAGTTAAAAGTGATTTGGCTTCATGTAACTACGAAACTAAGTTGGACACTTGAATCGAAGCCAGGTAAAGTTATATTAATAGCTTTTAAATAATAAACAATTACAGATTATCTAGAAAAAATTAAATTTCTCTATGATTAGCTTGTCAATATATATTTTTTCTTAGGGCTATGATGGTACAAATTTGACACTGTGGGATATTGTTTTGAATGGAGATGGGGCACGCACAGTTCAAGTTGGTCCCCACCAAGTCGTATTACAACACGACTTTGGTCGGAAGATATCAATATGCGGCTCTTCAATTCCACATGATATATTCTCATCAGGGAGGTCATTATCTCTAACTTTTATAACTGACGAGGCCGGCGCAGGAAGAGGATTTAAACTTCTCTATGGTTTGTCAAGTAAGTTTTTTCTTAATTGTTTTAACTTTTTTTACATTTGTATATTAAGTTTTTTATTCTATAACTAATCATTGCAGATCAGCCAAATAAATTTGTTTTTGGCCTTGCAAAATTCCAACCAAAATTAAGCAATATGATTTAGTTGCTTAACCTTAGAATCCTATGACTTTTTTTGCTTTAACAATTGATCTCCCTTCATCAGGTACTAACAAAACAGAAGCGTCACTTGGAAACTGTTAATTACAAAAATACTAGTTTTTTTTCAACTGATAGTAAGGAGCAACGTTAAAGCTTAAAACCAATAGAAATTATTCAGTATTTGAGAAGTGCTGCCCCCTCTTTGCCTCCTCGCTCTTTACGCTGAAGTTTTTTTAGTGCTTTAGAAAAGCTTTTTATAATACTTCAGCAAACTCATGTGTTTCAGCAGTTGCTCTTCAAGAATTTTGACAAAAACCCAAACTTTACCGTAAAATGAGAGATGTTGAGAAGGGGGCAGACCCCGTCATATACAGAATATTTTCAGTTTGTTTTGATTTTTCTTGTTGTTCCTTACTTTCAGTTGTAAAAACTTGTTTTATATTTTACTCCTGACCGTTTTCAAATCATACCCAGGCCTAACCAAGATATGACGTGGGATACCGGCCACAATTTATGCTGTTAAATTATATGTAAATCAATAACAGTAAGTTGATTGGTAGCACCCTGCTTTTTTTTATTTTTTCTGCTTAAGATTTAAAATATTGGATTGTAATTAAAATATTGGAAGAATAGTAAACTTTAGTAAAACTTTTTATGATGACTAAAGCATCTCTTTGAAGCATCGGCTCCCCCCTTCCCCATCTACAAAATAAACCGCCTCCCTCCTTCATAATAGCTGAAGTGTATTTACACATCCATGTGCACAATTTTTTGAGAGATGAAGCAAAGGAATTTAGTCGAACGAACCTTTAAAATAAATGTCAAAAACCTTTTTCTGCAATAAGAAGGGAGGTATCAGCTTGTAGCACCAGGTATATTTTAAACAAGGGAAGCTAGAGGTTAATCTTACCCCCTCCCCATACCCCTTTCTATGTATATATGAAGGCTCAGAGAAATTACAACTCGGGTACTGAAATGCGCTCTTTTAGGTATGTGCCCTCCTCCTCTACTATGCAATGACCCCCCCCCCCCTTCATTATAGTTGATTTTCAATTGTACATAGTCGGACTAAATAAAACTTATGACTAAATATAACTTCTGACTAAATAAAATGAATCGGCTTAGTTAAATCATAGCTTAAGATAAATGTCCATATTGACCATTTATCTTTTATGGATTACGTCATATTTCACGAGAGAAAGCGCCACCATACGGGATTACTTCCTCTGCAACTGGGAAGCCCATTATATAGTCTTTTGATACTTTTGAACCAATTGAAGATCTCAGAATTTTCAATCATTAACAAATAGATCCTCTTTGTGGCAGCATCGTGGCACGATTTCCCGTGCAGCACTTTCCTTTTGCACGATTTTTTGGTCATTTAATAAAAAGGTACTTGAACATTTGGTTTCCGTTCAAATGAGCCCTTATCTAATATTATAGGACCATCGATTTGATACCATCCCCCCTGAAAAAGAAGTACAATTACAAGTGAAGACGCATCCGTGATCTTTCTTCTGGGGTAAAAATAAATACAAAATTATTCTTTTTTTTAAATAGAGTATTGAAACCTCTACGTTAGGATTCTCTGAGATGCTAGATTTAATCATGTGATTTTCATTTAGATCATTTGCCGTTTTATGGGGGTTTCTCTCTTTTTTAAAAAATCAGGCAAATTTTCTCAGGCTCCTAGCTTCTGATGGATAACATTAAACTTAAAGAAATATATATATATATATATATATATATATATATATATATA
>JAQQPU010004940.1:24289-49693 GCA_029168905.1 Artemia sp. Kazakhstan ARC1039
ATATATATATATATATATATATATATTCGTTTTTTTACGCTGTAGGTGTCGCTCATCGTATAGGTCCACGTTTCTATCGTTTCTATCGAAACGATATTTGTTTCTATCGAAAGCACTTTATTCATTACTCCAGAGTTAAATCTAAAGGAAATTAGTAGATAAATAAATATGAGTAATGCAATGAACAACAATTAAAGCTGACAGGACTTGATTTTTGCCTTTTTCTGTGTAGTACACGTGACGGTAACACTAAAGGGAAAAAGAGATGATATTTTCCTTATAGTTTCGTGGTGACAAGTGTTGTTTAATTCCATTGGTTCACACTTGTGACGCATTTTTGTATCCCAATCACGTTATTCTTAAGCGTCTATCAGAAAAGGAAGCATAAATGTCCCTATCTTCTTAAATATAATTAGCTATTTTGTGTTAATGTAAAATTTTAAGCCGGTAATAAGAATTGAAACTTTTTTGTCACAAAATTCTTTACATTTACTTTTTCTGTTTTTCTGTGGTAATACTTCGGAAAAACAGATTTCTTTTTTAGACTGTCAATAGAGCAGTTGTTTTATTTAGGTGAATGTATGGTATTTGTCTGTGGATAAATATGGTATTTAAATATTTTTAAAAAATTGGATAAATATAGAAGCTTTTAAAAATACAAAAGAAAATATAGAAAAATATTTAGATATTTTAAATTCTTATATGATAAATATAATTTCATAATAAAAATATTTCATATTTAAAAATATTTATAAAAATACAAATATAAAAAATTTAGATATTAAAAAAATAGGTAAATATTTAAATACTGTATTAAGGAGAAAGAAAATTTAACTTCAAATTTTTATTTAAGGACGGCAAATTTATAAAATGAAAGCGAAAAGCGTCATCACTGTGTAAACTCCAGATTTTATAATGTTACCGTTCAGCTTCTTCTTCTAGAATCAATTTGTGTTTTTATTCAATTTTAGACATTTGTTGACTTTGTTTTCAATAAAGTACCTTATTTATTTCAGTTATAACTCTTGTCTCTTACAGCCTGTAATCGTACGTATTATGGACCGCAAGGAGGAATTGTCGGGTCAAACTGGCCTCAAGCAATACCTTTTTACGAGAGATGTCAAATGCATATAGAGAGTGAACAGAATTCAACCATATCCATCTACTTTAATTACCTGAGACTAAAGAAATCAAGAAACTGTACCGAGTCTTATTTGAGGGTAAGTATATTATCATGTCCAATTATGATCAGCAAATATCATAGCCATATTAGACCTCCATCTAGATTTATAGTAAAGAATGGAATTTAGCCCATAGCATCCGATATATATCTCACTAAATAGCTCACTCTTCATGCTATAGTGATCAGTACTTTGAAGAAGCTTCTTCTTCTTCTTTTATCTGTTGCTTTTCTTGTTGATCTTGTCGCTTCTTCTTTTTCTTTTTCTTCTTATTGCTTCTTTTGGGCATGACGCTTTTCATATATTATATAATGAATCAAAGAGTGCCTGGGGGATCAGACCCCTTTAGTGCTCAGTTGTATTGATTTTATAGCAAAGAATAATATCTAGGCTAAATCGTGGAAAAGTATATTTGAATTTAGGGTTAGTTCGGACGCACAAAAAAAGAGCCTTCATGCATTTAATTAAATAAAAGAAACAGTTTTGTTTTTTCAATGAAAGTAAGAAGCAAAACTAAGCCTTAAAACGAGCAGAAGTTTTTCTGTATCTATGGGCTGACCCCTTCTCAATCTGCCGCTCTTTATGCCAAAGTTTTATTGTGCTTTAAAAATACTACCTAATTCCTGCCTTTTTGTTTAGGCAGTCGTTATTAAAGAATTTTTCTGAAGAGTTAAACATTAAAAGGGAGCGAAAAGAGCGGAGGATCAAGGAGGATCATAAACGGGACAATTTCTGTTCGTTTGAAATTTTGATGTCTCTCCTTACTTCCATTTGAAAAAAAACTTGTTTATTTATTTGATTTCTGCTATTACTATCAAAGTCATCAATATATGATGTGGGTTACCGATCCCGTAGCCCCACTTCTTGCTGTTACTTTGTATGTACCAATACTTGTAAATTCACTGGTAACGTCCTAGAAAGGTTGAGTAAAAATTTACCTGAGAATTTACACTAGATTTTATATTTTAAACTGTTATACGCCAAAAAACTGTAAGTAAGGAATGACTTGTGCTTACAGGAGCCAAGAATAAGTTTTGATAGCAGAGTATATATTAAAAGAGTCGGTATGGTAATTCCAAAAATATAAAATTGGTTAAGCTTAAGTAACCCAACGAAGAGACGAACTTGAGAAAATGTGCTCCATTTCCAAAAGAGGGGAAAAAACTTTCGGAATTATTTTCATTTATTCACGAATTGAACTCATTTTCAATTTCATCCCAGCTAATTTTCTCAGTCATATTCTACAAATGCATTCAATCAAGTATTAAGTGAATCGATTTAATTACCTGAACTTTAATTGATTGTGAATACTAGCCGTTTATTAATATATCTGCTTGACTATTTGGGAACCAATGCGCAACCATTAGGCATTACTTTCTCTGCAGCTGGGAAGCTCAATGTATAGTTTTTCAATAATTTAAAACTGGTTGTCTGTCTCAGAAATTTGGATCTGGTGCAGCTTTGCCCTCTTTCGGTCCAAATTGGTGTTAGGTCCCGCCAAATCGCAGAAAATCCCGCTGTGCTGTGGAACAATCTTTTTGGCTGCTTAAAAAAGGTACTAGAACGTTTTATTTTACGTTTGAATGAGCCTTCCCTGCCTTTCTTGGTTCGATACGATTAACCATGGAAAAAAATTAAACACTCATCCATGATCGTCCTTCTCGAAAAAAAATGAAAAATTCCACATTCATGTAGATCAAAGCTTAAAACCTCTTCACTGGGGTTCTCTGGGGTGCAAAATTTGATGGTACAATTTTCATTAAAATCACTTGCCCCCTTGAGTGTGTTTCTACCCTTTCTCAAAAATCAGACAAATTTCCTCATGCTCGTAGTTCTTGATGCATAACTTGAGCTTGATGGATTTTATATATTTGGAATCATAATAAAAAAAAAGATTTTTTTGTGTATATTTTGATATCAAGACTGAGCCCCAGCCTCTTAAAACTTTTTGGCAGCACTCAGGACCCCACACCCAATAGCGTCAATTCATGAAAAATTAGACGGGGGGGATGGCAAAATGTATTTTCTAAATCTAGGTTCAGAGTTCGTCATTGTTTTCATTTTTTAATAAAAATCCACAAAAAAGACATTTTCAATTAAAAAAATTTATTTTTCATTATCTAACTAAGTGAAGGGTGTAATGGAAGGAAAACTGAGAAGGCGACAAACCTCATTTACGAAATAATTTCTGTTTGTATCAGATTTTAAGGTTGCTTCTTGCTTTCATTTGAAAACTTGTTTTCTGTTATTTAATTTCTAATTTTTTTTTCATATCATACCCAGGCCTATGCAAAATATGATGGGACTGCCCCCCATTAGCCTTCACTGCTTGCTGTGTATTGTATATATCAGTACTAGTGAATTAATTGATAGTGTCCTAGATTAGCAGTGGAAGAAATTCGCATGGGGATTAGTGCAATTTTTCTGGCACTCATTTCTTTATATAATAACAAAGGAATAAAGTAATCAAACACATTTGAAAATATGCTGTGGAGGCTATGGGAGTGGCATTCCCCGTCATATTTTGGATAGGCCTGGGAATGGTTTGAAAAGCAATCGAAAACTATAATAAAACAACAAGTTTTTTAAATGAAAGTAAGGAGTGAAGTTAAAATTTAATACGAACAGAAATAATTTTTAATTTGGAGGCTTCACCCTACTCAATCCCCTGGTCTTTACGCCCCTCCCCCTACTAGATTATGACAAATCCTTTCTTGGGTTTATTTTCATTGAAAAATGTCATCTTTGAGCATTTTTATTAAACAATTGAGAAAAATGAGAAAACTATCCTCCTAGACTTCAGTGAGGAAGCTCAACCTTACCCATTGACGTCAACTCGAGAAAATGTAGGGGTGTTATATGTATTTTTTAAATCTAGGAGGCAAGTTTGTCAGGTTGTAAAATTTTCAAAGAAAATACAAAACAAAGAATTTTTTCAATGAAACTACCCCTCAAAATACTATTTATCGTGATCGGGGGGGGGGGGGATAAAGAGAGAAAGATTGATCAGGAGATTGCGTTATGACTTATTGTAAATATATTATAATAAAAACCAACCCCCAATCTCACAAATAAGGTTATTATTTTTTCAAGTTTTTTATGATATTACCAAAAAGGAATTTTTTAATGAAAATAACCCCCTCCCCAAAAACTAATTATTTATCCTAATCTAGGAGGGGGACTAAAAAGATAGGGCCATTACATAACTTAAGACGCAATTCTACGCTAATACACCAATAAACATTCATAATTAGTAGTCATTCTGGCCGAGAAATTAATTTTTTCGAAGTGTTTTTGGGGAAGATTTCATGAATATTACGTTTAAGGATATATACGAGATAAAATTCATACGATGACGTCATTTGGTCGTTTATGCTGTTAAAATTGGCTTTCAAACTGTCAAGAGGGTAAATTTTGTAAAATGGCTACCAAGGCGAGGTTTTCTTCAAATTATTCTCCCTTTTCAAGATCAATAGCCTAGGATCTTAAGTTTGTACAGCGATACCAGCAAATATTAATTGATGGTAAATACGTCACTAACAGCTGCAATTAATGCCTAAAATAATAATTAAAAGTATTGTCACAATTATGTTTGCATTCCAGATTTATTTTCCAGAGGGAAGGGAAAGGAGGATATCGAACATGTATTTGTATGGGTGTTTTCTAGCGGTCTTTAGCAAGATGAATGTTTTAGAGATAAATGCTCCTAAAATGCTTGAATACCTTTCATTGTTCTTTATTTATTTATTAGTATTTGTACATACAGGGTAAAGAATTGTCCTTTTCATACACGGTGCTATATAAGATAATACTTATGGTGTTATTATTGAATAACATTGTTATTGGTGAATATTGAGTTGAACTGAACAAGTAAATGATAAACTTTGACAATAGTTCGTAATTTCTTCGAGGGACATGAAAATACCGGTTTTAGCTTCTTTTATATTTACAAATTTAAAAAATTAGGTGGAGGGGCTCAAATCGTGTATCACATCTCCCTGCTAGACATGGTCCTGGTTCCAGTATATTAACAAATAGTGGGGGGCTCAGTTACTCAGTATTGTAGCACCGATTAACAGAAATATTTACTTTTTTTAGTTTTATGACGGTGATTCATCAAATGCACCTCTACTTCGATCATTATGTGGTTTTGGCATACCAAAGTCAATATTTTCAACAGGAAACCGAGTTTATATTGAGTTCTTAAATTCTAATATGCCCACACCTGGCTATGATATTACATATACTTCGACTTCCCAAGGTAATCTTCAATCTATAATTTATTTTTTTTTATTATCATTATTTTTTTTTATAATAAGGTTATAGAGGATGCATATTTCCTAAAATTATAAAACTGAGAAAATTGTAGAGATTTTAGTTAACACATGAAAAGAAAAAAAATTATCGCTTCATAGAAAAAAATAAATCAACCGTCACGCATTGAAGGAATCAAAAGGATTATTTCGCAAGAGAATAATTAAAGTAATTTTCAGTTCTTTTATTTTTCCTGAGTTACTCTGGTGTCCTCACTGAAGTAACTCTATAATAGCATCTTTTCCCTACGTGGATCAGTTTCCACCATTTTTTTTTTTTTTTTTTTTTGGTGGTGATTTTATTGGTTTTTTAGTTTTGGCTTGTTTTTTTTATCTTGTTCCTCTTGTATTTCTTTCGTGCTGAAGACGCCTTGTTTGGATGCAGTCGAAATATCCGCGGTGTTTTAAATTTTTCGCTTCTTTTCTCTCCACTGGCCACTCTCCACTCTCCACTCCACACTTTCTCTCCACTCTCCACCCGTTTGTTGTGTTTTTTTTTCACTGAGATTTTTCTCTTTGTTGGCGATTTGTTCAAAAAAGAAGATTCGAAAAAATTACCCAGCTCCTGCTTAACCAAACCTACATAAGAGAAAAGTAAAATAAATTTTTTTTTGAGGTTTTGAGAGTTCAGAGTTCAAGAATAAGTTTGGAAATTTGTGTTAAGATGACTAAGTCACATAGACTTGGAACCAATGAAGGTGAATTGTTGATGTTGGGAAGCGAGAAGACTGATCAAGTGACTAGCTTCACTTGCCAGTGTAGTATTATTAATAAAGATGGTGGATGCTGCAAAGACGTTAAAAGTAGAAAAGCTAAGGCCTGGGGTGTTTTTTCGCAGTTGAAAAAAGTTTAGAAGAATAGGAAGATAAGTCTGCACACCAAGATTAGAATATTATAAGCTACAGTGACGACAGTGGCAAAATATGGTTAATAAACGTCGGTGCTTATAAAGACAGAGGAAGTTTTCTCAGATTTTTTCCAAAAGGATTAGTTACAGATTGTTTCGGGTCCCCGTCTGACTCGCTGTATTTTCAAACAGTTCGTGGTAACGAACTGTAAGTAAGGAGTGACCCGACTCAATAGTAACCGAAACTCTAAAAAACGGAATTTTGATACCAATAGATACATCAAAAGAATCGGATTTTAGCTGATTTTAATTATATGCGTTTCATCAAGTTCAGTTTTACCCATCAAAAGTTACGAGCCTGGGAAAATTTGCCTTATTTTCGAAAAAGGGGGGAGCACCCCTAAGGTCATAGAATCTAAATTTAAAATCACACCATCAGATTCAGCGTATCAGAGAACACTACTGTAAAGGTTTCAAGCTCCTATCTGCAAAAATGTGGAATTTTGTATCTTTGCCAGAAGAAAGAGCACGGATGTGTGTTTATTTAATTTTGTTTTTCTGCTGTTTTTTTTCCCAGGTGTGATTTCATCGACCCAGGGGTCCTAGAATGTCGCGAGAGGGCTCATTCGAATGGAAATTAAAAGTTTTAGTGTCTTTTTTAAGTGACCAAAAAAATTAGAGGGCAACTTTTTCCCAAAGTCACTGGATAAAAATTTTGAGATTGTCATTTTGTTCAGCATAGTCGAAAAATTTAATAACTATGTCTTTGAAGACAAATTAATCCCCCACAGTCCCCGGGGATAGGGATGCAAGTTATGAACTTTGCCCATTGTTTAGATATAGTATTGGTTATAAAGAAGTTCACAGACGTTTTCAGGGGGATTTTTTATGGTGGGGGGCTTGGGGACTCTGGGGGAGGGGTTACGTTGGAGGATCTTTCCATGGAGAAATTTTTCATGGGGAAGAGAATTTTCCATGAAGGGAGCGCTGGTTTTCCCAGAATTATTTTAAAAACGATCAGAAATAAAATTTAGAAAACAAGTTTTTTTCAACTGAAAGTAAGGAGCAACATTAAAACTTAAAACGAACAGAAATTATTGCGTATATGAGTGGGCTCACTGCCTTGTCAATACCTCGCTCTTCACGCTGAAGTATTTTTAGTACTGTTCATTCTAATTAAACGGCCTTTGTGATTCAGGAGTCATTCTTAAAGAATTGGAACAATATTTGAACTTTAGCGTAAAGAGCGAGGTATTGACGAGGGGGTGAAACCCCTGATATACGTAATAGTTTCTATTATTAATTCTGTAATAATTCTGTTTTAAACTTTAATGTTGCTTCTTACTTTCAGTTGAAAAAATTTATTTTTTTAATTTAATAAACAGTAAGCTGTGCGTAAAATGTGGTTCTATCCCCCTTTGTAAGGCTATATTGACTTAAAGATTGATATGGCTAGGACACGTTCTGTGGATGAAAGATAACAGATAGCCAAAGATCCTCCTTTTAGGCCAACCTTCTAGGGCCAAACGGAAAGCATGTTTTCCTTAATTGAGTAGTTTTACATACAACCTGTTTTATACCTTTTATACCAATTGAAATTAAACTCAAAATAAATAATAATTTTAGATTAAATAGGGATTTTAGGGAGTATTCTTTAAATGTCTTATACACAGATTTTATTATAAACGATTTTTAAAATTATATTACAAAACCAGTAGTCAATACCAGTGCGCCTGTTACTAAAATACCTCTTAGCTTAGCAGCCAAAAATGTGAGAATAGCACTAAAAGTGTGTTCTGAATTATTTTTATTTCACTTGAATGCATTTGCTCATTTCACTTCATTTTATCTGCTTGTCCTGGTTGAAGTTTGTTGAATTGAGGATTCTGGGACTATTTTAAATCTTTTTTAGTTTAATTTGTTTTGCTTTGGACGGCCCTTGTATATAGGGTCGGAATTATGGTTAATTTGTTGTTTGAGTTTTACTGTCTTACGAAACATTCCCTGTTGTTCTACCTATTGTTTATGTTTAATTATTAATTGGTAATTTCATGATGGCATTAAGACTAATTACACATTTGGGAGTCATCTAACGGAGGATTACCCTCCATCCCCAATACGCTTAAACAGTCAATAAAAGTAGTTTGAGTTTTCGGACGATCTGACATCTTGGAATCAAGAATTTGAATCAGTAGTTTTATTCAATCCTGGGTTGTAAAACAACCCATGGGTTGTAAAACAACCTGGGTTGCATCAACCCGGGTTGATGCAAGTCAAACTGTCCTATATTATCCTCCCCCTTAAACTTTTTGGTAGGGGGGACTATCCCACCTCTGATAGTCAAAGTCTACTAGTCACTGTATACCTTTGCCAAGCTTTGAATCTGATTGCTTTAGTCCAGATTTCTTTCCAGCTTTCTATTAAAATTCAGAACTCGTAAATTCTTATATAAGCATTTGAGGATGAAAAAAGTAAAATTGAGTCCCATGAAACTTTGAATATGTGGGTATCTATGTCAGTTTGATATACGAGTATTTCACATCTGCTTGCAGTTTGTTTTAACTTTTACCCACATGAAACGTAGATATTCTTTTCCTTTAATAAAATCAGTTAAATAAAAGGAATCATTCAATAAATATCGACTAATAACTTATGGAAAGTAATTAAATAGAATAAAGGGCTCAAGGATTTCCTGTATAATATTATATGTTTAGATTATTTTTATTCTGGTGTTAGTTACAATTCAAATAAAGTTGTATACTGAGTAAACAGTACCTTATTTTATGGGGTTTTTTTTTCTTCCATTGCAAGCCTTATTCATCCTACATCTTGTTGTGTCACCAAAATATGTCAAAACTAACGTTAGATGTGTTGTGTTACATCTAACGGATATTTTCCACGTTTACAGGAAACGCTTGCGGTGGAATCTTATATATCACTTCCGGGTTCTTTCCTATCCCTTTTAATAGAGTATTGTATAATATTATATCAGAATATCACGTCTATTAAAAATTTTCCTTTTTACAGGAAGAGGTTTTGGTGGAACCTCATATAAAACTTTTGGGTTCTTTTCTATCCCTTTTATTTGAGTATTATATAATGTTATATCAAAATATCATGTTTACTAGAAATTTTCTTTTTTGCAGGAAGAGGTTGTGGTGGAACCCTATATAGGACTTTTGGGTTCTTTTCTATCCCTTTCAATTTAGTATTTTATGATGTTATATAAAAAACATCGCGTCTACTAGAAATTTCTTTTTTGCAGGAAGAGGTTGCGGTGGCACCTTATACAACACCTTTGGCTCCATAACTAGTCCTTTTTATCCGATGCCTAACAATGCCACGTCAGAATGTCAGTGGGATGTTAGTGTTCCCCTTGGATATCATGTCAAGCTTTCATTTAACAGTATGATTTGCTTAATTTTGTTTTTGTTTTGTATCAGGTGGCTTGGTGCTGCAGTGAGTTGTTAGTAGTAGTAGTAGTAGTAGTTCGTTAATTTGCTTATATCCCACACAAACAAAAAGAGCGAAAAGGTGAATCTACAATAAAAAAAAAGAATAAGGAAAACAAATATATTCAATGGAAAAATCGGGAAAGACAATGTAAGTGAGTAAGCATGACGGGACTAGACCCTCGGGGCCCTTCAGCCAGGAATTGTAATGGGGGGGGAGCATCCATCCTGTGCTTTCGCACACCCTTCCCGATTACCTTTCCCAGATTTCTCCAGGTACCCATTTTGAGCTGAGTCGACTCTGGCTGAGCTTACAGAGTCACGCCACTGACCCCCGTCCCAAGCCAAATAACCGGCCACGCCAGGAATCGAACCCATTGCCCTCGGACAAAGGATTCTCAACCCAGTGTGTCAACCACTTAGCTAGGATGGCCTTAAAAAAAATGCAATGCCGAGGGAATAAATGCACATAAGCCTAAGCTAAAAGACGAATGTGAAAAACGAGGAGCATTTGGTGCTGATGATCATGCAAAAAGCGGCCTAATTTGAATGCTTTTTTGCCGGCTTTCTTCGCTCACTATGATCGGCTGCCGCTCGTCCCTACTGTTGTCAAAAATGGTCCTCATTTCAATCAGATGGCACATGGGCTTTCAGCCGCAATCAATGATAGGCTGCATTGTTCGAACAAGCAGTTTTCACAGGATTTTCTTATGTTCACATGTTTCATCTCTAATATTGAAAATATATCAGTGACGCCTAAATTACTCACAAGAATTGGGTCATTTTTTATTGAATTGCTTTTATCCAAGGCGGACAATGAAAAAGGAAATCTACAAAATTAAAAAAAAATTGTCCGGGCTCAACTATAAGGTGATTGATAAATAAATATTAAAGAAAATGATCAATAGTTTTAGTTTAAAAAAAATTAATAATGATCCGAAAAGAGTAACGCTTAAAATTACTCACAAGAATTAGATCATTTTTTATTGAATCGTTTTTATCCAGGGCGGACAATGAAAGAGGAAATCTACAAAATTTGAAACATTTATCCGGGCGCAACTATAAGGTGATGAACAAACAGACAGAAAATGATCAATAGTTTTAGTTAAAAAAAAAATTAATAATGATCCGAAAAAAGAGAAAAAAATTGTTTGCTTTATTGCTAATGCAACAAATCTTGTACAATTGCGAGGGTTTACTCTTAAATGATTGTCTAGCATGTAGGAATTCTGCCAAAAACGCCACATTTGTAGAACAGCCGAGAACGGACTGACCGTGATTAATAAGTCCTGATATCGAACAGAAACAGAATAGTATAATGAGCGAATGAATAAATTTTATTGAATATGATATAGATCAACTTAAACCTAAGGATAATTCATAAAAGTAGGGAAAAGCTGAAATACACTTGGCCTTGAATGAAATAGAACTAATACATTCAAATAGACGCTGCAAAAATTCACTAAAAGGTCGATGTAAGGACTGAGGAGTATTTTGGCTTCATGATTAGGAAATGGTCCTCGCTTCAAAAGATGGCGCATGAACGTTTAGCCATAATTAAATAAAAATCTGTATTTCTCGGGCCAACGGCGTTTGCAGGATTTTTTTTGTCCCATCCAATCACTATAGTTGACAACTGGGTTCTTTGCCCCTCTCATTAGCCCTTGCTTTGCTTAATCCTCTCTAACACATATGTAGATATTTTGAGGTCAAATTTCATTAAAGGTTTTCCCAAATTTACTTTGTGAACTTAGTGGCGCTCGAAAAGAAGTTAACATGTATTAACTTTTCCAAGAAAATTAGTATAATTGAATTGCAGAATGTAATATATCTGACTTTAAATTTTTAAACTATAAAGCGATGAGTGTTTTTATAAGGCCTTTTTCAATTTTTAAAATTTTTTGGCATTTTTGACATAGTTCTTAGTGAACTCTTTTCTAATTTCTGTAGCTGCTATTTTTTTAGTTTTTATTTTATTGAGTTTAGGTTACCCATGAAAAATGTTCTAGGGGAAATCCTTGGGCAAAATTCCAAATAAGAATCGGAAGACAAAGTTCATCATTTATGCTTCTACCTATATTGAGACCCACAAATTTGTCACTGAACCTTTAAAGATTTTTTTTAAAGTTAGTTTTATATTATAGTTTTATAACTATAATATAAAACTACATTTATAGTTTTATAAAGTATCAACTTCTTTGCAGGTTTCCAAGTCTCTCCGATAAATGATGATGGATTATGTATAAGTGATTACGTTGAGCTAATCGATTACAACCCTAACACAGATTCCCGCCAATCAAGAGGAATATATTGTGGTAGAGTAAGTATCCAACTCCATCGCTTTTAATTCACTGGTATAGAAAGTTTGATGAGTTTCAAAAAAATTCTAGAGATTCAAAGGAGAGATCATCGTCTAAAGCTTTCCAGAACTCATTATCTATTTTGGTAAGAAATATTTTCAAAAATTATTAGAATGTATGTAGCTTGATAAAAATTTATCTTGGAAAAGAGAAATTGGTCTCATGATAAGTTTATCATCAAAAAACTCATCAAAAAACCTCAAACACCTCATGATACTTATCAAAAAGTTTGATAAGTTTCAAAAAAATTCTTGAGATTTCAAAGGAACGATCATCGTATAAAGCTTTCCAGAACTTATTATTTATTTTGGGCTATCAAAGTATTAAGTCAAGTAACAGAATAAATGTTGCACGCTAGTGTTTCAACTTGGGGCAGTCCAAAAAGAAGCAGGTACTCCAAAAAACTAAGTAGAGTGGAAGTAGAAATAGTTTCAAAAATAAGTAGAAAATATGCTGCTTGATAAAATGTATCTTGCAAAAGAGAAAATTGGCTTCGTTATACTTCTATATTTTGTCGACACTAGACAGATTTCCTAGATAGTGAGACCCTTCAAATTCGTCCCAAGTCTTGATCTTGCCATGGATTTCTTGTAGTGAGAACAGACTAAAGCAGATCTTAATTTATATGGGTGAAAACAGAACGAAACGGATCTCCATGCTGAAGAAGAATAAAACGCATAGTTACCTTTTTGAAATTCATGCTAACAAGCAAGGAAAGAACAACTGTTAATCCCTAGAGAAAAGTTTGTATCCGTCTCCAAAAATCAAACACTTTAGATTGTTTATAAAAAAAAAAAAAAATAAATAAACAACAATAGCAAAGCCAAGAAAATATATCAGAAAATGTAATAAAATAAATATAAAGTAGCTAAATAAGTAGATTTTAAACTTTAGAAGTAAAATGTTTGAAAAGCAAGCATTCTACTTGCTAAATAAGCAGAGGTGGAAACATTGTCGCACACCTTCAATAAGTGAAGTTTTAAACACGGGTGTAAATGCTATAATGGGGAATTTGTTTTGTTTATTCACGTATCATTTTTGGCTTGTTTGCTTTACTGGAAAAGTTAGGAGGGGCTTGAGTAAGTAGGCCAAAAAATTTCTTTGGAAACTTTATATTATTAGGGTTTTATTTTCTCCCAGCTTGACAATCAAAGTACATTGGAAGATGGCTAATTGGAACAGATATTTGGAATTATATGGTCCTTTTTCAATGATAATACAGGTTACTTCTGAATTACTTACTTCTGAAATGTTTAGTGCTAGTTTGAAACATCGATCGTGCTTTCGCTTTGTAGCTTTGATGGAATAACCCCATCGTGAAGACTGTATCAAATGGATGCAGACCAAGACCAAAGATGTTTTCAATTTGTTAGTCCTAGACGCCTCCACTAGGAGATATTGAAAGCAAGCTAGACAATTACCCTGGATTCAGTCACGGAAAGGACGGTATTAAGCCATGGAAAAATGAACTTCTGTCCTTTTCTTTCAGCCATCAAATGACCGAAAGCTCACATGTATTCATATTTTGAAATTGGGGCTCGAAGACACTGAGCCACCAGGATGAGGTCTTGGGATGAGATTGGGCCTGTCTATTCTTAATTCTATTCTATATCGAAATGACAAATTTGGCTCAAATAGAGCAAAGTCGACATTGGACAAACATACAGAGATACGGGCAAAAAATAAATAACTATAATAATTAAGAGAACTGTGATACTTAAGTATATTAACAATTATATGTTGCTGAATCCTTATCCAACAAAACATTCCTTCTAGTAATGCTCAAAATTAGAAATTAAAAAAAAGTTTATTGATTTTGTACGAGGCAACTTATATTATGTACATGTATACGTAGTAAATAATCACATTCCAAGTAGCCCTAACAAAATATTTGGCTTGGGCAAAAATAGATAGTAAAACACAACCTACTTTCACACTGGCTGGAAACACTTCATATAGAAGGAGTTGTCGTAGAAACTTCGAAAGGGGTTCATTTGATTGGAAGTTACAAGTTCTATTGCCCTTTCTAATAGTCGGAAGTGATTGGGGGGGGGGTGACCAGTCCCCCTCCATGCTCATCATTTCCCCAAATACATCCAATCAAAATTTTGAGATGGTTATTTTGTTCAGCGTAGCTGAAAGGTCCGGTAATTATGTTTTTGAAGATAGAAGCCTCAGCCCCCCTCCCCCCTTTGGCCATCATTTCCCCAAACACATCCAATTAAAATCTTAAGATAGCAAATATGTTAAGCTTATTTGAAAGGTACAGTAATTATGCCTTTGGGAATGACAACCGCCCCACACTGCCCTCTGGGCAAGGGCTACAAGTCATATTAGTTTCTCATTGTTAACATTTAAAGTTTTTACGGAAAGGATGGTCGTATAAACTTCGGATATGGCTCTTTTAGTCGGAAATCAGAAGTCCTATTGTCTTTTTTACGAGTCAAAAGTGATAGGAGGACAACTAGCCCCATTCCCCTAATGCATCTGATGGAAATTTTGAGATAGCCATTTTGTTCAAAATAGTCTAAAGATCATATAAAATGGCCTTCGGGGCTAAAGGGTTGTAAGTTATGCATTGAAGGCATATAAGATCTTTATGGAATGTATGGTCGCATAAACTTTGGATAGGGCTCATTTGGTTGGAAATTGGAAGTAACAGTGTTCTTTCAAAGAGTCCAAAGTGAATTAAGGGCAATCAGCCTCTCCCCCAACCATCATTTTTCAAAACAAACATCCTTTTAAAATTTTGAGACGTCTACTTTCTTGTATTGTTGAAAGATCCTGTAATTATGCCTTTGCGGAGCTCAACCCCCTCACAGCCCCAGAATAAGGGCAGTAAGTTAGGCAAATCGTTCACTGTTTACCTATAGAATATTTTCTTGAAAATGGTTTTCATGCTTGGATTTTACTTCCCAAAAGTCAAAAGGTGTTCAGGTGAGTCTTTCAGAGAAGGTTAAAGGGAGTGTTGAACTAAATAAAAACTAAGAACTAAGTTATGTCTAGCGGACTGTCAACCGGCCGTAACTCAGGAATGACTGAGTATATTAATTTACAACTCTTAGGACATGATAAGAGAGATGATCAATTGACCAAAAAGGTAATATTTGTACGTTGCATCTTGTCATCCTACTACTCAATTCTACTACCTTCTTAAGACCAGAACATAATTTGCACTTCACTGAAAAAAAAACACATTTAAAATGTTTTCACTTTTTTATTTTAATAAATAAAAAATCATTAAAACTTTAAGGAATAAATATCAGTATATGTATATTAAACTAAAAAGCCACGCTTATTTGCTTCTTTTTTTTAGTAAAGTGCAAATTATGTTCTTATCTTGAGAAGGCATGGGGGTGTTTAGTCCTATTCATGTTAATTTTTGCTCGTATTGAGTTTGACTTGGTTATTTATTGTAAATTATTTATTTTTTGATGGTGATTTGTGGTAGATTTACGCTTGGAAGATAATTTGATTTGATTTCTGATCATTTTTACCTAGTTGAGCTCTTTAATTTTTTTTTAAAAACTTGTTTTGTGTAGAAGTTTTTTTTTATATATTAATATGAAGTAAAAAGTTAGGTCCTCAGGATCTGACCCGGTAACTTTTCTTGTGTATTGAGGTACTTCAAGGGAATCATATTCTTAAATATATTTACTACAAGTCTCGTATCCCAGAATTGTGATATGTATAACTTCATATTTGATTTCATTAACATTAATTAATGTTTAGTAGCATATATAATAGGCTAATTAGTTATACACATCAATGGCATCAATTTACGGGAACGTAGTACAATAGGGGTAAAATATACTTTTCAAGATCTAGGACATTTTGCTGTTTATTCAATTGATGGAAATTCAAAATTAGACATTGTTCAAAAATCTAGATAATTAACCTGATTGGAAAATCACCAGTCACGCTAAGAAAACTGAAAATATACCCTCAACCATAAAAGATAAGGTGACCTATTCAAGTAAATAGGGGAAACACGGTACAAGTTACTTTTTTGGTCCACTCCCAATTGATAAGAGCCAATATATAGCGAGTAGAAAAAAGAATAAATTATAAATTAATATGTCAGTACCAATTCCTTGCCCAGGACTTTTGTTCTGGGAGAGGGGTGTTTTATTTTCAGTGGGGTGTAATTTTAAGGGGAGGGGACAATAAAAACTTTTAAAAACGCATCAAAAATTTGTTTATATGCGTTTTGCCACGTTTTTACGAATCGGACAAAAATTTAAGTGGGAGGGGGTTCAACCCTCTAGCCTCTCCCACCTTGATACGGGTTTGGTCTGTACATATCATCTTGTACAAGACCAAGGGGTACATCTCAAATTTCCTAATTTTATAAGCGAGTAGGAATAAGATCCATAAAGTTTTTGCAACACTTTGAGTTCGATGATAAAAACAACCTTTTGGAGAAAAGTGGAATTTATGACTGGTTGGTCAATTTTATCGACCAATATCAAGGTGGTTGCTCTCCAAAACTCAGTCATGACGAATCAAAGAGTTCATGGTAACAAACTGTAGGCAAGAATTGACCCGACTCCATAGTAACCGAAACTCTAAGAAACAAAATTTTGATACCAATAGATATATCAAACGAATATGATTTATATGCTAATTTTAAGTGTATAAGTTTTTTTTAATTTAGTTATACCCATCCAAGGTTACGAACCTAAGAAAATTTGCCTTATTTTCAAAAAAAGGGGAAAAGACCCCCTAAAATTCATAGAATCTTAATGAAAACCATACCATCATGTTCAGCGTAACAGAGAACCATACTGTAGAGGTTTCAAGCTCTTATCTCCAAAAATGTGCAATTTTGTACTTTTTGTCAGAAGAAGGATCATGTATGGGTGTTTTTTTCCAGGGGTGATCGTATCGACCCTGTGGGCCTGAAAAATTGGGAGAGGGCTCATTCTAACCGAAATTGAAAGTTCCTGTGCCTTTTTAAAGTAACCGAAAAGGCTGGATGGCAATAAGGCCCCCTTTCACGCCACTTTTTTGCCAAAATTGTCCCATCAAAATCCAAACTTGCTGTTTTGTTCAGCATAGTCAAAATGGTTAATAATTATGTCTTTTGAGATAACATTGATCCCCCAGATCTACTGGGGAAAGGTCTTCTTAATTTATAAAAGTTACCCGTTGTTTATTTTTAGTATTTGTATGGTATTAGTATTTTGGAAGTATGCATACATTTTTGGGTGGGGAGGGGAGGACGAATTTTTTTCTGGGGGACTTTGCACGGGGAGAATTTCCCATGGAGAGGGAAATTTTACAGAGGGTGAACTATTTTCAGGGGCAATTGTATACTGCGGAAATTTCCCAGAATTCCTATACGAAATTTCCTTATATGTCTTTCTTTCTCTTAGCTGACTCAATTTTACGCATGGAGGTGTTAAGGGTAATTGTCCGGGGTAAATGTTCACCAAGACTGAATTGTCCAGAAGATGTTTCCGTAGGGAGGGTGATTTTTCCGTGGATGTGGAGCCAGATTTCCTGGCATTATTTAAAAAGCGATCAGAAACAAAATAAAAAAACGAAGTTTTTTCAACTGAAAGTAAGAAGCAATACTAAAACGTAAAAAGAACAGAAAATATTACCTATACGGGGGGGTTGCCCCCTTCTCAACGCCTCGCTCTTTACGCTAAAGTCTAAATTTTGTCCCAACTCTTTAAGAACGACTCCTGTTACACAGGGGTCGTTTAATTAAAACAATAAGTAACTTCTTTTTAAATGACGAAAAACTGTAGCGTGAAGAGCGAGGTGTTGAAGATGGGGTAACCCCCCTCATATACGTAATAATTTCTGTTTTTTAATTTTAATGTTGTTCCTTATTTTCAGTTGAAAAAAAATATTTTTTTATTTATTATAAATATGAATTCGTTTCCACTATTTGAACAGTAGACAAACAACAAATAGACAAATCTTACTCACTTTCTAGACCCGTGATTCCCAGCGTGGGTTGTTGGCCCCATCAGTGGGGCACGGCAACACTTCGGTGGGCCATGGGTAGGACGCGCACCTTTTGGCTGACTATACCTTAGTGTCTTAATTTTGAAAAAAATGGCCATGTGGGTGACGTCACACCTATATGCATTTAAAGGACAAAAAAGAAACATGATAGTTTTCCAATAACGCCATGCACTGTACAAAAGATGCTTTAACCTCGAAAAAAAAACTAGTTAATGGCCTTTTAAGCCTCCTTTACGTTATTATATGTAACTACTGAACAACAAAATTTAAATATTACGAGAGGGGCATCAATATTTTAGAAATGCCTAGGTGGGGTATGACCAAAAATTAGTTTAGAACCAATGTTATAGGACCTTTTTAACGAAAATTTGAGATATATCCTTTGGGCACTACGAAATAGCAGTCGTAAATTATTAGTGTTTGGAATTGTAAAGATTACTTTACAAAGCTTGAATATCTTCATGTGAAAATCTTGCACAAGATGTGAAAGACTTTACAAATTACTTTACAAAGATTACTGTAAAAAATGTGCGTCCCGTAATGAATGTTAAACGCATTATCGGGTAATCATGCTACCCGGCACGGCAACATTTCGGTGGGCCATGGGTAGGATGTGCACCTTTTGGCCGACTATATCGACTATTATTAGAATTAGAAAACTGTGCGCCCCGTAATGAATGTTAAAGGCGTTATCGGGTGGGAGCGGAGGTTGTGCCTCTGTCTGTATTTGTTGAAAATGAATAAGCTAGTTGAGGAAAGGAAAATGATGGTAGAAGCTTGCTCCTTACATTATATACACAAACGTTTGGGATTTAAAGTAAATACAGAATTCAAAAACAGTTACACAGAAAAGAGAAACATTTTCAGATTTTATTTTTCTAGTGCTGATGCCGGTTTTAAGTAAGAAAAGAGCTGGTGCATTATTAAAATGCCAATATTTGGCATTAATTTTCTTTCTAAAAAACAAAAATTTGGCCTCAAATACCACCAAAATGATGTCCAGTTAAAATTGTGAGACAATCAGATGGTGTACAACTACTGAAGCTATTTGCATAACTTTGCCAAGCGGTAGCATATTTGTAACTGATCATACATCTACATCCCGTAAAATGAATGTTATCATTAACTCATCTCTAACTCTTTTTCTTCTTTTTGTTCAGACCGGAATCAGATTCAAATCTCCTTTGATTTTTCTTTGTATAATATATTTCTTCTATATCCATAAGGTTTGAATCTGTGACTTCCTTCAATGTTATATTTTCCGTTGCAGACACCACCAGCTATATTTTTGGGATTTTCTAACACTGTTCTTGTGCGATATGTAACAAGTTTGAACAGCACTGGAACAGGTTGGCGAGCCACTTTTGAAGCAGTGGCAATTGGACTACCAATTCAGTCTCCGCCAAAGCCATAGGTTTTTAGCGTTACTTTTAACATAAGCGTGTCTTTTAGCGTTATTACAATTTTATAGATCTGCATTTCTATTAAATTCTTCTTAGTATCTTATTTTTGTTTATTGTTTTTGTTTATTGTTTTGGTTGTTTTGGTTGTTTATTGTTTATTGTATTGTATTGTTATTTTTGTTTATTGTTTTGGTCAGGCGTTGTTCATTAGGTTAGGATTCTTTATTCACAAACAGAAAGCATTCTCTACAAAATACAAACGCTGATCTTATGAAAAAACTGACATTTTTGCTGACGTGCAGCATCAGATGCTAGCCAGTTTCATCATTTCTAATACAAAAATAAAAGTACTTAAACGTTATAACGACCACACTGTTGTTCTTTATCTGAGTAAAACCAGTTTCTCTGTCTGCATTCGGAGATAATTAGCTTAGCCTCAGTGAGATAAACTACTATGTAGGTATATTTTAATTAAATATTTAATATATAGAGTTTATTTAGGTTAAGTATTTACTATAATGCGTTCTGGGCGGCCTCCTGCTTTCCATTATTTTATGTTGTGTTTTTCATAATTTCGTTATAAAGTATTGTATTTGCATCATATTTTGGTATATTTCATTGGGATTAGCTTAATTTCACTTCTTTGGCGTGGTCACTATAATAAGTAAGTACCAAAATGACAAATAAAAAAACGGGAAAAAAAGAGTCAAACAACTAACCAGACTCCAAACTAAAATATGTACAAAATGTAAACAAAAATGTAAAAATATAAACAATGTAAACTGGATAAATTTTCAGTAAATAAATTAAACATTACAATGGTAACAAACAAGTGATTGTTAGTAAGTTTCTTAAGTTCTACACAAGTTTCGTAATTAAAATAATCAGTAAATTAAGAAAGGGAATTTTTAGGTCAATTAGGCTCTTATCAATAGGTATTTGACCAAAAAAGGAATTTGCGAAGTTTTTCAACTATTTACTCAAATAGATCACTATCTTTGTTTTTTTTTAGCCTTTGAGTGCCGTAGGTGATTTTACAAATCAATTTAAAAAATACGCATAACTATTCATTTTATTTAACATTATATTTAATATAAATTAAATTAAATTTTTATTTACAAGTGTTAAAACCATGGAATAAGAGGTTTATGATGAATAAGAATAGAATTTTTTGCAATATAAATCTCTTGTAGTAACTTGCATCTCAAAAAGTTCCAGGTTATGGGGACTTGGTCCTCAGCTTTATATGAACCATCTAACAAAAGGAAGAAAAAAAGGCCAAGCAGTATTAGTATGTTTTGGTGTGGCAACTATGTCAGTACAAGTGCTTACTTTATGCAAAAGCATCCAGTTTTAAGATATTTTAAGTGATCTTAAAACACTACCGTACTGTTCTTCGATATTTTTGACTGAGTAATCAGATCTTGCCCAAAATTTTATTTTCAATCCAATAAATTAAATTTTCAAGCACAAAACTGAAAAAGGGGGAAGCTATCAACCCATTGGTACATATACTTTAACAGCAATAAAAAACTTTCAATTTCCTTTCTAATTAACATCCGGAATTATCCAGAGGGAATGTTAGTGGGAACTATCCGGGAGGGAATTTGCGGGGGAGAATTTCTGCGGGGAGAAAATTTCCACAGGGGAAAGTTTCCATGGGGGGAATACGTTGAGGTCGAACACGCCTGAACCCATAAGATGTATGTGCTCCTGCAGATTATTTTTTCACCACTTTACATGGAAGAAGTCGTTGTAAAAACTTTGTAGGGGTTCATTTAAAAGGAAATTGAAGATTCTAGTCTTCTTTTTATGGATAACAAACAATTAGAGGGCAACTAGCCCCTTTCCGGGACCTTTTTTCCACCCTCCCCCTTTACTACCCATGATGTTTATTCAAAAAATTCGATACCCATTTTATTCAAAACTCGAAAAGTTTAATAAATAAGGAACCAAGGATGACATAACATCCTTTCAACTGGGACAAGAGATGTAGATTAAAAACAATTACCAATTGTTTACCGATAAGTTTTAACAGTGGTAAAAACGGGGCTTGTTTTGTTTTGGGTGTCTGATTTGCTCAAAACTTTCAGGGATCGTTCCCTGTGTAAAAAGTAGCGCATATTTTGTTTGGAATGGGACGGCACTAAGTAGCTAAAAAATGGACCAAAACCTGTTTCCCCAGTTCAGTTTTGAAGTGTCAGCCGTAAGAGCTCTGGCCAAGAAGAACCTTAAGCGTAAAAAATTGTTCGGGAACGCGGATTCATTAAATACCGGGCCCAGAAAAGGGCCGACATTTTTCATCGGATCGACTCAAAATTTTTATCCTTAAGGCCTTTGACTGAACAGTAAGGAAAATTCAATGTGAAGGAGAGAAAATAAAGGGCCCCAGAAAGCAGGACTAAAAGAAGAAAATAAGCTAATAAGCTTATTTTCTGAACGAGCTGAAACTTAAAACTGCAAGCTACTTGGCAAAGGGGACCATAGTGAAAAAAATGACTTTAGTTTGGGGTCATAGGTCCACTAGAAATTGGGACCCGTAAAGGGCCAATTGGCCTTCTGATCAACTTAAAATTTGTTTCCTTAACTCCTTTGACTATGCGGACTCAAAAGGGAAAGAAAAGCTGAAAAGAAAATGAAGTTCTCCTGACAGTGTAGGAAGAGGGCCTGAGAGGCTAAAAGTACTAAACATTATTTTTGAAAGGAGAAGGATGCTAGAAGACCCAGAAGTTGGTCAAAAAACACACTGTCCCTGATTATTTTAAAATCACACCTTTAAGCTTTGAAGTCAAGAAGAACCTAAAGTAAAAAATGAATAATTTTATGGCATGGCAATCCTAAAATGAGGTCCCAAAGGGACCAAAATCTGTTTTTTTTTACGATCAGGC
Source organism: Artemia sp. Kazakhstan ARC1039 (assembly GCA_029168905.1). Classification (NCBI taxonomy): domain Eukaryota; kingdom Metazoa; phylum Arthropoda; class Branchiopoda; order Anostraca; family Artemiidae; genus Artemia; species Artemia sp. Kazakhstan ARC1039. Next base: position 46,716 of record JAQQPU010004940.1, read on the forward strand.
AAACCTTGTATCCTCATTTTCATGGTTAAGGTGGATCGCACTGCACAAGAAAAAGGAGAAAATAAATATTAGCTCCCCCTGAAAAAGGGTCGAAAAACCTTTTATCGGAACGGCTTGAAACTTACAACCGTAAGCGTAGTGCAGCACGGACCAGCAATAACTGGCTCCGAAAAGTTTCATTGTGTTCGCTCGAAACTTGTATCTGAAAGTTCACGAAAGTCTTATATTTGATACGAATTCGCAATAAAAAAAACAAGGGGGGGAAATATTGAGAATGGGGCGCTAAAAAGAGTCTGCAAATTTTTTGGACTTTCAAAGTGGAAATCTTTGCCCAAGTAGCACGCTAATGCTCAAGAAGCATTTTAGCTTTGGGGGACCTCCACAGCAAAGTTATTACCGACAAAAGGGCTAAGAATTGATTTTCTCATCGGCTTGAAACTTCAAGAATCACGATTCAAGAATCGCTGCATGGATTAAGGATACTACACATTTTGTTGGCAGGAGGATGGTGTTAAGGGGTCCCACAATGAGTCAAAAGCTTTGTTGTCTCTGATCAGTTTGAAACTCGCTGGCGCAAGTCATCAGGCCAAGAGGAGCCTAATATAAGAAAGTTAGTTTGGGGGGCTTGATCCCATCAAAATAAGGCACGAAAAGGGATAAGGACTCTTAGTACACAGTACAAAACTTACAGCCTTATCTCCAAAGACAATAAGGATTCAAAAGTGCAAGAAAAAAAATTGCATCCCCGGAACACTTTTTTCTTATTAAACAGACTTAAGTTAGAAGCCTTTTAATCCCGGGTCAAGCAAAACCTAATGCACAAGAAATATTCTACGAGAGATATTATTAGTAACAAAAATGGGCCAAACATTGTTTTGATCAGATCAACATAAAACTTTCATTGTATGTAGGCTGGACCAAGGGGACCTTAATGAAGGCAACACATTTTGAAGGAAAATTCTAGTTGTATCGATCCGTAGCCCAAAAATTCCTTTTTACGATTGTCTACTTAAAAATTTGAGATCATGTAAGCAGGGCCAAGGAAACGTCCATCAAGACAAAAAAGTATGCCATCAATCCCCTTTTTTAAGAGAACGGAACAGAACACAAATAACACAGATAACCTATTATTTTCAATAACAAATAACCTATTAATAAGGTTATTTTCACAAATAACCTAGACATAAACTTATTTAAACCAAAAAATACTTTATAAGACAAACACTATTAGTAACAAATTAGAACAAAAAAAGATTATTTTGATAAAATGGTGAATCAAGATATGTATTTATTCAAGAGAAGGCGTGTACGCACTAATTTTTTGGGAGGTCCCAATTACAAAAATCGGGGGGGGGGGGGTAGGTAAATAATAAACAAATTATTTTATGATAAGCTGGGACGGCAAGAGGCACCATTAGGCCAGTGTTTTGCGAAAAAATGGAATTCACCAACTGGCTGGTCATTTTTACAGACTGAAATGAATTGTTTGCTCAAGAATCAATTGTCATTAACCACCACTAATTATTTTTTATTATTTTCAGTCCAAACAGACCTACAACAGAAATTCTAGTCTCTAAAATGCTGATAACACTCACAAGCTTACAAGTATAAATATTCTAGTCCATTTTGTATTACGAAACGTATTGTAATGCAAATTGCCCATAACATTGTATTCGCTGGTGTCTTTTTGGTTTCTTTTCTGGAACGCTGATTTTTTTAACATACCCCAAGATGTCAGTAATAAAAACAAAGTCTTCAACTAACTTATTGAAGACGTTGGGGTGGGTGAGTCGTCTTTCCCGCATCCTTATGCATCAAATATCTGGTGACCAGGTTTCTTTAAGCTAAACCCCAAAAAAAAATTTTGATCCCAAATAATTTGGTCAATCTTGACCCTATCTCTAATAATGTAAACATGCCTCTACAAATTGAACAGTAGATGATGAATGAATAGATGAATCTTCCTCACTTTTTATAACATCTTTGGGGAAGTGTGAGAGCGAGTTTGTATGACTTAGCACTACAACGACCCCCCCCCCAAAAAAAATGTCAGAAGAACAATACCAGAATGAAAAATCATTTCTAAGTCAAAACTGGTAAGCTAAGAAAGAGTTAATTAAAATTTACATTAAAAAAAGTTTGTAAAGGAACATATAAAAAGGGGGGGGGGAAACGGAACAAGCGAACGAACACAAAACTTGGGTAGTGCCAGTACCAAATAATAAAAAGGAAAAGTAGCGGGATATTTTGTTTATTCTTTATGTAATGAAGGGGACAAGGTATTTGTCTGATTCGTAAAAACGTAACAAAAATGGATATAAACACATTTTGTATGCGTTTTATGAGTTTTTCTGTGTACCCCCCCCCCTGATTATTTTAAGAAAAAACCCCCCCCCAAAAAATATTCTGGGTACGGCCACAAGATAAGAACAAGTTCAGAAAAAGTCAAAGGCCGGCGGAATCTGAGAGGGGAGTGTCTTTTGGGGAATGTGTTTTCCGTGTGAGGGTTTGCGTTCATGTGTTTCCATCCTGGCTTTTTTTTAGGAGAAGACAGTATTGAATCTTAGCTTCTTTGGAAATTATTTGCAGTGCTCTGTTTTGGATGGATTCAATTTTTTCTAAATCTTCGCGGGAGATGTCAGGGTGCCAAACTGGACAAGCGTATTTAAGATGTGGTTGGCAAATGAACTATAAATCCTTAAAAATAGGAAAAGCGGGCGCTAAATTTATTTAGGAGCTTAAAGAGGGAAATAGACACATTGGTTCTAACAGGAAAATAGACATATTGGTTTTGTCTTTAACATGAATATCCCACTATAAATTACAAAAATTGTGACACCAAATAATTTAAAAGAGGATACATAAATTTCTTGGGGATAGGGTTATGAAAACGGGGCAAGGTTTGAAGGAAACATATTGGCGTTAGCATAGATTTAGAGGGGTTTAGTCTATCTTTAAAATGGATTAAATAAAAAAAA
>JAQQPU010004941.1:0-26536 GCA_029168905.1 Artemia sp. Kazakhstan ARC1039
TTTTTGTAAAAAATCTGCCTTGGCGGCCACCCTGTATTTTAAATAAATGTAGTAACTGTACAGCCACTGAAATACAACAGGTAAATACGTTATTTAGGCTGATACCTGGTCCTACAGAGAAGCCGTTCTAGCCGAGAGAATAGCGCGGTAGAATTAGTAAGTAAGTTTATTTGTACCCGCAATATAAAATAAACGCGGAGTAAAAAAAGAAAAAACAAAATAATATTATCCACAAGGAAATAATAAGGAAAACACAACATAAATAACTTAACAATATCCATAGAATCACTAATCTGGAAAAAAATAAGTGAGGGGGTCACTGGCACATATCTTCCTTGGAGTATTGGTCCTCAGATCCTTAGCGATGTTGTCAAGCAGCACTAGAGGGTCGATAAGTCCAAAATAGAAATAATCCTGTGATTTCTGTATCACCTTGGTAAATATAGCAGGAATTTACAATATTTAAAATAGCCTCTCCTTAGCTGAAGACGGACTTTTTGCGCATTAGAGGCTGCAAACGGGAAAGAAAAAGAATTGCAGGAGAACAAAAACTATGGTAAAGTTTACATAAGCCTCGGCGGCTGTACCTCCCTCTATTAGGCGAGATTTTACCATATGAGAATCGAATGCATTGCAGAGCACTAGCAACCAGAGACGAGCATGTAGTCGAAAGTGTATCAGAAAAAGTAATCCCAAGCCATTTCAACTTTGAGACACACTTGAGTAGCATTTTACCCACATGTAAAGAAGGAGCAGGGTTAGAAGTATTAAAACACAGAAACTCGCATTTTGAAGCATTTACAGAAAGCCCAATCATACTCAAAGCATTAATCAGAACATTTAGGTTCTTTGTGAGGCCTGACCTAGTATGAATAACTAGCAGAACATCATCAGCATAGGCAATGTGACTAACAGCAGTATTTTCTAAAAACACTGTAAGAGACAGGATTCGCAAACAGTCCGCAAGCACAGTTTTAAAAATATATGGAGACAGCACACCACCTTGCCTGACTCCCTTTTTTACTGAGATAGGCTCGGATATATTAGACATCGTTTTAACCAAACCAACGAATTGGAATACCAATATTGAAGAACTTTTACTACAGAAGAATTTACTCCTGGTTTAACTAAGCAGTGAAGCGCTTGCGAATGTACAACGTTGTGAAAAGCGCCCGAGATATCAAAAGAGCAAAAATAAAGTGGCCTTTTTTGCAGTTTTGCCGAGATTAGCAACTGACCAAGTATATGATGGGCTTGAGAACAACCAAAACCGGCTCTGAACCCAACTTGATAATCAGAAAAACCACATTTAGTCAAAACTTCAGGCAATACGACATACTCGAACAGCTTGCTCATGAAACAGGACGCTGTAATTGGTCGATAACTGGAACACTGATCTGCGTCCTTTCCCTTTTTCAAAACTGATGATCGGTTCCGGAAAGAAAAATAACTGGAACTAACGACTGGGCTAAACACATCTGGAATAGGAGCTGAATGTGTGTTAACAATAATGGACACTTAATGGTGAAGTGATTGTAACACAGACCATCCATATCAGGAGCACTTGATTTCTTAACATTCTTAAAAGCCCGATAGATATCACCACTTGATATTGACAATATATGGACTTGCCGAAAAACTCGAGGAACAGTATTATGCAATAAGGAAGAAAACATGGACTGGATAGAATGATTAAATTTATAAAAAAACACGAGTAAAATGAGCAACAAAATCACTGATTTTAAAAATCGGATTGGTAGCAGGCACACACTTGCTGCTATTAATTATATGGGACCAAGACTACCGATCCGAGGGGCCATCCAATCCATTCAGGCGGGCTTGACGCAAAGAAGATCTAAACTGACGTTTCGAATTTTGCTTAATTTTAAATACTTCACCAGACTTGGGCCGATCACAAGCAATCTAAAGGCGAAGCCAAAACTTCGCGCGTTGTTTAGCTTTTTTTCACTTCTGGGCACACATTCCATAACGGTTTTCTGGTGCCAAATCTAACACGATCAACAGGAACTGAAACTGAAGCAGCTGACTCCAAACAATGCACGATCTGGTAATAGCAACAATTTAAATCAATCTTAGCTGCCGGTGACCTTACAGAGGTTTGTAAAAGATGAAAAGGCACTTTCAGGCTTGATAATAACGAGCAAAGAACATACAAATAAACTTCAGAATTTACTCGTTTCCAATTTGGCTTATCAGACCATTTATTATGGTAAGAAAAACGGTTATAAGCCAATAGAGCAGGCGACTCAATTTCACAAGTTAAAGGCAAGTGATCATCCTCAATTTTATCATCCAAAAATATGACAGGAGGAACCACGAGAAATCCCCTTGAAACTATAATATGATCAAGGTTTGATCTAGAACCATCACGGTTATGAATGTAGGTAAACTGTTTATCTTTATTGACTAAATGATAGCCACTAGGTAAAGCATCAAAAAACAGGTCACTTCTTTCAGATTGGGACAGAAGATTGGCATTAATATTACCAGCCACAATCCAATTTAATCCCTGATTGGTCACTCTTAGCAGAAGCGTCCTGAGTCGCTTACAAGAACCCGCGAAGACAGATAGGAAAGAACTGTTCTTGCGATTACATGGCATATAGACATTGATGAGGACCATATTATCGCATTTTATTGCCAGTAAATTATGATCAGAAGAAATAAGCTCAGGTTTCTTAACGAGACGAACTGAAGTTGCAAGGCCCCCAGAGGGTCGACCGCGCGTTTTTAGCTTCACGCACAAACGTGTGGTGGGTGGGAGACCGTTTAAGAGTATCTGTATTGGCTTGAGTTAGAAAATGTTCCTGTAGGAAAGCTGCATTATAATCAAGAAGCTCATCAATAAGAAGATCTTTGTCTTTGGTTCCGTTAATATTAAGTGAAACAAAGAGAAATCTATTGCCACTAACAATCATTTTTTATCCTTATTCAGAGCTTTTTTTAACACTGGGCATCTGAGACTATAGGAAACATGATTTCCCCCGCATTTGGCGCAATTCGGGCTTTCAGTGCAAGGATTATCACGTGTGTCACAATGTCCAGCAGCGCACCGTGAACACTTTTGATTAGTCGATGGGAGTGGGCAATAACATGGTTCGGCGAATGACAACGGTAGCATCTAGGAGGTAACTTCTGAAAACGTCTAATTTTGAAAAGCTCGTATCCCAAACACAAACCTTCGTTTATAGCTTTATTTAAGGCAGCATCATCTAGAAATTCAAGGCGGAAGGATCCGGAACTTCCAATTTTAGTTGCATCAACGAAACCGGGAATCATACTAATAAGCTCTGATTTTTGCACAACAACAGGGATGTTACTCACAATACCTAGCACTTTTTGATTAAGGACATGAGTGGATACATTTAGCTGACTAGTTGCAGCGGCGGCGAGAGAGACGGCTGAGGCTTTATCTCGGGTATGGACTATCCACCTTTTTTGACAGGATCAGATCTCGCACTTACGATACCATCATGACCATCCAGGGTATCAAGGGTCCCCAGGGTGGCAAAACTGGAAGATTTGCCTCCTCGCTTCAGAAACCTGGGCGAGCGTATACCGGCGGGTACAATACGTCGCTTACGGGAGGTTCCTTCCCCTCTTCTGCTAGTTTTCAACACGCTTCTTAACGATAAGAAATTAAAAAGGGCGCTATAGAAAATTGACACTATAGATGGCGTGCCAATCTACCCGAGAAAAACGATGGCGTGCCAATCTACCCGAGAAAAAAGATGGCACTGGTAAAAATACCCAGGGAAAAGGGCTTCTAATAATTGGAGAAGTTCATACAGACACTACTTGACAAAAAATCTATCGTTAGAGGGTAAACAACAACAGGAAAAGACCTCAAAATAATTCGGAAACTTTTTCAAGTTACCAGCAAAGATGCAAACTCAGACACAATAGCATTGAATATACTACAGATGGCCTGTGTTCAATCCAATTCGATTAGAGTTCTTTGTCCGAAGAGGAGGGGGATGGGTCGATTCCTGGTTTCCCCAGGTATTTGATTCAGGACAGGGGGCACTGGCGTGACTCTGTCAGCTTGGTCAGACTTGACCCAGCTGTAAATGGGTACCTGTAAAAATCGGGAGAAAGTAAGGAGGAAGGGTGTGTGAAAGCACAGGATGACTAGCCCTCAGCCCCCCTCCCCCATTGCACTTCCTGGATGAAGGGCCATGAAACGGAGATCAGCACCACCAGTAAGGACTGTAAAAAGTTCAATTGCGTTAATTTACTTAATTTTAGAGTAGAGGAGTATGCTAGGGTAGTGGCGTATTATATTTAGAAAGGGTTGAATGGGGCTAGTTTTTCGGAGCGGAGGAATTTTCCAGAATTCCTTTTTACAATGAAACCAACTGAAAAACAGTACTTTCTACTAATCAAGAGGCATTTTCCACTCTCAAAACTTTTAAAGTAGTGAGGTAAAGCTATTACGTTTTGTATGATTACGTATGATTACGTTTTGAATGACTTCCAAGGAAAAGCCAGAGTGACAGAAAACACCAGGGTGAATTTGAAATTCGCTTGGCATTGCTCAAATGTAAATTTTTGACAGACGGTTTAACAATCTGAAACTGGTTAAGGTTTGTCACTGAACTGAAATTGGATAAAAAAAGCCATTGGTTATATATATATATATTATTGGCTTTATTTGTCATTATTGATAAAAAAAAGCAAAGAGAACAATGTGCAAACTTTCCTTTATTTCCTGTAATCTTTAAAAACAGCATTAAGCATAATTAGGATAGCAAAGCATCACTGGTTTAGACCCCTGTATTTTATCATGGGTCCTTCACTGATATATACGCTTAATTATTTCATTCCCAAGAGCACAATGCTTCATTTTGCTCTTAACCACAGAAGTAGCAATAATTCCTACCATATTTTAAAATACTGCAACTCTTTCTATCCTGCTGATTGATAAGTGTTTACTGTTTTCATTTAAAAAAAGATTCCCCTAAAATATATTTAAACCAAAAAGTCATATTAAACTCACGATTAGCACAAAAACGTTGTATCATAACTAAAACTCAAAACGACCAGAAATTACTACTGAAGAATAGATGAAACCAAAAATAAACAGAAATTAAAATAGATCATCATATCAACTATAAAGAAACAGGTACTAAAACAGACACTAATGCATAAATCGTTAAACAGGTTGAAACTAAATTGAACATTCAAGTTAAACTTAAAACGAAAAAAAAATTACAATACACAGGAATTTGGCAAGTATCATCCCCTTCTCTCTCTTTCCCTAAGCTTCTAAAGCTTATAACGTCATTTGCTTTTTAATTAAATCCCTATAAATCCCTATAATAATCAAGATAACAGGAAAGAACTACTGAAATTGGCTGAATATTTAGTATATTGTAATATTCATTCATAGAAACCTCAGCAATTCAATATTTTATTTCACTGCATTTTAATTTAGTTTTCCAATGCTATTCATATGAAAAAAATAAATATTTTTTGTTTTCAGTGAAGCGCAAATAAGACAATACGATTTAGAATCACCAAAGTCTTTAAGTTCTTATAAAATTCTTCTCATTCATATTCAAAATCCATTGTGGTTGAACACTGTTTTAAAACACCATGGACTGTCCTCTTTGGAAAATTCCCCCAAAAACTTTTCCTCGTGTAAAAACCCCCCCCCCCTTAAAAAAAATCTTAATTTTCCCAATGGCAAATACTATATGTGAACAGTGGAAAAATTGCGTAACTTACATCCCTTTCTGAAGGAACTATGGGGGATCATGTCATCCCCAAAGGCATGGTTATGATACATTTCAATTATACTGAATCAAATGAATATACAAACTTTTGTAAAATGTACATAAGGAACAAAGGAGCGTGGAGGAGGGGGGGGGGGTAGTTGCCCTCCAATCTTTTTGGTCACTTAAAAAGAGCACTACAACTTTTGATTTCCGTTTTAATGAGCCCTCTTCTAGTCTTCTACTGCCATTGATTTCATACAATCACCCATAGGAAAAAAAAAAAAAAAAAACAAATAAACATGCATCTATAATTTTTCTTCTAACAAAAAAAATACAATCTTCCACACTTATTAGCTGAGTGCTTAAAACTTCTACAGTAGCGTTCTCTGATATGCCAGATATGATGGTACAATTTTCTGATGTTGCATTGGTTTGAGCCAATTTTTTTTATGTATCTATTAATAGAAAAATTACCCTTTTCAGAATTTTGGTTACTATGGGGATGAGTTGCTCCTTACTTGGAGTTCTTCACCATGACCTGTTTGATAATTTCTATTTTTACAGAGTAGATGGTTATTCATGGGTTTTTTCCTCTTAAGGGTATCAAATTGAACCTCCAACCATGAGTAATTAAAATATAGTTTTTTTGAGAAATAACTTAAATATCTACTTCTCTTTTTTAACACCATAGGGAATTACACCACAATCAAATCACCAAACTTATTTGAATTAGTGAAATAATTTCATATTATTAAAAACTGAAAAAAAAACTCAACACAAGTGAAATGGAAGATGGATTTTAGCAAATTTTACCATACTAGAAAAGAGGCAATACGCTAGCTTCCCCTATAAAGGTTCACGAGGCTTCAATGTATTATCATTATTCACAAGGACGTTAGTAGAAACTACGGATGGGGCTCATTCAATTGAAATATACATTTAGAAGCCATCATAGGATTCTAAGACGTCTGAGAGGATGTTACCTTACTGTATATGGTAACAACAGGCAATTTACAACCCTTTCCCCAGGGATCTGGGAGTTTATGTCAATCCTGGAGGCAGTTATTTAGCCTTTGGACTATTTTAAACAACTGGCTATCTGAAAATTTTCATCAGATGTGTTTGGGGAAAGAAAGGTATGGGAAGCGGCTGGTTGCCATCCAATCCCTTTTGACTCTTAAAAAAGGCACAAGATCTTTCTATTCAAATTAGCCCCCTCTGAAATCTATCCAACCAACCATTCCATATGAAGTGGCTCTAGGAAGATGAAAAAAATTGCAAACAAGAATACGTCAAGGTTTTATGGCTTTGATTAAACAAGCTTTATGGCAAAATTAAACAACAGGCATATGAATAACAAAGAGAAAAAGTACTGCGTCATTTTAAAACATAATAGGAATAAATATTGTGGGCTACACATTCCTCCATCAGGGGGGGGGGGGGAGGGGTAGCTTACTCACGTTATCAGGCCTAAAGCATCATGTTAATGTAAAATAATGCAAAACAGTTGGATAAATATTTTGTTTAATAACTATTCTACCATCTGGTTAAAAATTGAAGGAAACAAGAAAATCAGTGCAACAGAAACTTTTTAAAGTATTTTGCAAACCAAATCCCATATTTAAAAAGCCCCTTATTTTTATATGTTTTGGTTGCCAAATTCATGTCCCCTTAATAGCCCCAGATATAGACTTAGACAACGTAAAAAAAAAAAAAAAAAAAATAAATACTATTAATAAAATTCTTTAATTTTATAAAATAGAACAAGTTCCTATTACTCAGATTCTCTTCCTTCTTTCCATTTTCAGACATGTTTTTAAATCAATCTTTAAATTCAAAATTAATCAGTTAAATTAGTTGATAAATTGATTAATATTGTTTAAAGATTTCAAAAACAGCATAATATGCTTTTTAATAGGTGTTCCTTTAGTATACGGATTTAGGTTAATTAATAGAAACTTGTGGTACGTAATTATGCAAAAATTATATAAATAATATTTTCTTTTAGTTGTGTATCTATCCAAGACCTGGAACCAATAAGGAGAAAAAGACCAATAAATTTGTTTAGGGTGGGACAAATTTTTTCCATGAAAATATAAAAAGATCAAAATTTTCAAAATTCTTGTTGGTGTTCCAGTAACAATACTAGCTCAGCTAGAGTAAAAAGAAAACAGTTACTATATTTTTGGGAAAAACTGGGGTTTTGAATTGACAAGGAAAAATAATTAAAAAAGAAAAAGCAAATATTTCAATTCAATCACCAACAACCAATTTTCATTGATTCCAGGTATTGGTACACTTTAGTTAGGTTGGAATATTGGCTTAGATTATAAGTCTATTTTCTGAAATAGAACCTTTTCTTATCCTATCAGTCTAAAACTTTGACAGAGAATTTTTTTTCTGGAAAGACACAAACTGAACTTAGTAGATATATCTACAAAACTGATTGTACTATAAACTACTGATTACATATAGGATAATAATTGCAAATCTTAATATCAAGAAATTACCTTCTAATTGGGTTGAAGATCTTAAAACTCTAATTGTTACTCTTGTCAATTTAGGTTGTGTTTTGATACTGAAGTCCTTGAATTCCTGTTTATTGATAGGCCTATTAACAGCTCTTAATAGTTGACCTGTAAGGAAAACATAATTACTAGCCAATTTCACTTCTTCTTCTTCCTTTTTTGTCTTGTGTAAAAGATATTATACATACAGTACATTGTGTGATACATAATACAGTTCTACCAATGTTTCTCTTTAGGTTTCATTTATTCTACTTTAATTAATTCCCAGTGATTTAAATTTTTTGCTCAAATTTAATCTCATTTTTTGGGAAGGTTGTAAGTGTCTAATGGAATTGCTGCTTCACATTAAAACTAATCTTTATTCTTGATCCCTCTCTTATGAGCCAACTAATACTTTTTTTTTTGGGGGGGGGCAACTTTTCCTTTTTAATCATAAGCTACGCCTTTTTTTCTTTTCTTTTTCTGTGTTTTCTCTACTTTATATTTGGTTAGTATTCCAATTAAGCTAGATGAAACTGAAATACTGAAATTCTAATCTACATCCTTCTCATACCTTCTCATATCCAATTAAATCCAATATTTACCCATGCCACTAGTAGTAGAAGGTGTATTCTCCACAATACAGAAACATCTGCTGCAAAGAAGTATAAAGTATTGTTCATTAGGCGAATATTAAAGGATTTTTGCATCTAAAATAGATTTACTTGAATGGACAAAATAACTTGTCAAATCAGAATGTGCAACCATGCAGCAGTAGTTCCTACACACCTGGAAAGCTCCATAAAATATAAAGAAAAAACAATCAAAATGCGGTTTTTAAGGCAAAAACCAAATACTGAAGAAAGTCAAAGTGAATATTTCAAAAGTAAAAACGCTTCAAACAAACACAAACAAAAACATTTTTTTGTTTGTTGTTCAGCACAAGCAAAAAAATATTTAAGGAAAATGCCAAAAAAGACAAAGAAAACCAAAAACAAACATGGACCAAGGCAAGAAATGCAATTATTAAAATGAGAAACAAAATGCCATAGTTATGTGAGTTATTTAATTGCTGGTTTGTTTGTTTGGGTAAATAAATTTTATTTCACAGGCCAGTTATTTCCTAGTATCTTTTGATGGCAGTTCAAAAAATTTTGGATTTTGTACAAGTTTGTGGATATTGGTGAATGACTTGCCTTTGGTTGTTAGGTATTTGGTTTTAATTCTTCTAATTTTGTAATTCATTGAATTTTGGTTTTTCTTTGTTTTTTTTTTCTTTTCACAATGACTCTGTGCTTGTCAAGGCTGAAGGCCCTGACCAAGACGGTTGATTTTGAATTGAAGTTATCAAATATTTTGCAGGTTGCATCAAGATATGGCTAATTGTAGTCAGAGAAAAGCCAAGACAGATAGTTGAATTAATTGAGAGGCAAATGTTTAAATGGCTGGGGCATGGGTAAATGGCGGGAGTATGCATGACTCTCTTATTGGACACATACTTGTTTGTTAGTTTTTCGAAAGGCATGCCTGCCTAGTCTTAAGCATATTGACCAAGAATTTAAAACTGACATAAGACCGTTAGATTGCCTGTAATGAGAGGCAAACAAGGCATGCCCGCCTGTGGTCTTAAGAAGATTGACCAAGAATTTAGAACTGACATAGGACCATTAATTTGCTTGAAATAACAGGCAAACAATCGTTTAAAGCAGACTTTATCTTTCAAATAGTACCTATTTGTTGCCTAAGCTCAGTTCCACATTCTGAGAAAATTTCAATTTTCACAAATTTTTGGGTCACTTGCCTGAGACTCTGGGCAGGTGGGCACCCCCAAATACCCCTCCCCCCAGAGGAAGTTATTAAATTTGGAAAAAATTATAACAAAAAGGATAAGGTGATATTTTTTTTTATCCTAGCTAAATTTTGCAAAAATGTAAGTATTTACCAAATTCTGTTGATTCTAATCTAAGCAGCCTTTTTTTTAAACCCTAGCCAAGCAATGCTTTATGAAAGCACTTTCCTCATCAGCAATGATTTAGAAATCAAACAAGTTGTTTGTGAGGCAATAGAAATTAAACTTCAGCTAAATCTCAGATTACTTTAAAAATATGTATTTGGGGGAGTAATCACTCAATACTTTATAAACAAATTTAGTCAAGAATGACTTAACAATAAATCAACAGCTGAATAACCTACTGATAAGCCTATTACAAATGAAACTTTTAGGTTAGCAGCCAAAAAAAACAAGAATTGCACTAAAAAGATGTTCTTGATTTGCACTTACCTGAATGAGTTACCTTGTTTCATGTTGTATTATCTTCAGTCCTGGTTAAACTTGGATGAAGTAGCCTGATGATTCTGGAACTTTTTTTTTAATTTAACAATTGAATTCTGATATAAGTCAATTTATTTTAAACTTATGTTTTGCTGAGAACAACACTTGAATGTATAACCAAAATATTCATTTAAGTTTTAAACAAATTTCCATTTCTTAGATAAATTCTCGGGTGTGTAATGTTTGACCATTATAGTTATTGGTCCTTTATATATTAAGCATCAAGATTTGACACTTATTCTTATATAGACAGCACTATAAAGTAGATTTTCTTATTTAGAAAGCACTAAATATAAAGTATAAAATATTTAAATAATAAAGAATTAAATAATAAAGTAACTATTAAATAATAATTAAATAATAAATACTTTAAATTAGAAAATTAATTTTAATAATTAAATAATAATAGATTCTAAATACTTTATTAAATAATAAAGTATTTACAAAAAAAAAAATTCTCTTATTTAGAAAGCTCTATAAAGTAGAGCAAAAGACATTATTCGGTTCTCCCTAGTTATAGAGAATAATAAAAGCTTTTACAAATCTTAGTTTTTACAAATAATAGCTTTAATGGAGAGAAGATGAAAGCAAAAAATAATATGAAGCATTCACATTGACAGCAAATACTAGACAAATTAAAAATCATTTAGTAAATGTTTCATGCATACAGACATGTTGTGCTGCATAGTCTATTTTCATTTTTTTTCCTGGTTGATGAATTTTGTGCCAGATGACTTTATGTGCCTTGTACTATTATAGAGCAGCCCACATAGTCATAAGATAGCTTTTTAATGTCTCATTCTATTATAAAGCAATATAAATAAAGCCATACAGATGAATTTTTGTTGTTTTCTCCTTATGCATAAATGATGCACTAAAATTACAGAAGACATTATACTGTCCCACTTCTATATGGAAAAAATACTAAACAGTAATACTGGTGGCCTTTTTTACATTATACTATTATAGAGCAGCCTAAATCTCATACAGATTACCTTTTATATTTTATGTCATTACAGAGCAGCCTACATTGGCCTTTTAATGTCTTATTCTATTATAAAGCAATATAAAAAAGTTTATACAGATGAAAACCATTAATGTCACAGAGAAGACACTATACTGCCATACTTCTATATAGAGAAAACAATTAAAAGTCATACAGATGACTTTTATACCTTTAGTTTGCTCCTTATGATTCAGTGTTTTCTGTATGAAATTTTAGTGCATCATTTATATAAAGAAAAACTAAAAAAAAGTCATCTGTTTGACTTTATTTAGGCTATATTACTAAATAATAGAATGATATATTAAAAAGACATCTAGGTCTGTATGACTATATTTAGAGTGAGTATAAATTTAGGACAAGTCCTGGTCATAAGGAGACATGTTAAGAAAACCATCCTTACTTCATAATATGCAAAATTATCCTACAAACAGGCATGTGACCAACTGCAAAATCTTATTTAAAAAACAACTGAAAACTATGAGGAATCTGGAGGTATGCATCATCTGGTAACCCTGGTAGACATTCTGTCATACAACTTCTACTGGAGAATAGTAAAATCTGTGACCCAGAGGAGATTGCCAATACATTAAATAAGCAGTTTTCATGTTGGTATTTACTGTCTCTGATAATACTCCCAATTCCAGAACCCCAATGGTATGAAATTTTAAACAGCATGGTGCTCATTAATATTAACCAAATCTGAAGTAGAAACTCTATTGAAAAAAATTAACCCAAATAAATCTACAGGACCAGATGGAGTACCCCCTGGCTACTACACAAGACAAACACAGCATTGTTGTATCCTTTCACTCTACTTTGCAAAAGTCCCTTAGTACTAAATATATTCTGCAAGCTTTGAAGGATGCTTACATCATGCCTGTACACAAAGGGGGCAATAGAAATGAAGCTAACAATTATTGACCAATTAGTCTTACCTCAGCAATTGGAAACCACTTGAAGGAATAGTCAATTCAGCCATTATGGTCCATTTAAATACTAAGAATCAACTATCACCTAATCAACATGGATTTTGTCCTAATCAATCAGTTGACAATAACCTCATCAACACATACAAGCATGTCTCAAAACTTATGGATGAGGGATCTCCTACTGATATGTTATTAGCCAAAGCTTTTGATGAAGTTTGCCACAGGAGACTAAACTCTAAAATCTGTGCAATGGGCATCCATGATGATGTTATGAACAGGATAATGCAATTTCTTACCAACAGAAGGCAGGTGGTAAGGCTATTTGGAGACAACCGATCAACCTTCTTAGAATCAGCAGATGTTAAAAGTGGAGTACCCCAAGGAACAGTTTTGGGTCCAACTTCATTTAATATCTTTTTCAACAATGCACCTTCAATCATAGAGAATAAAATTTTGTTGTATGCAGACAATTCTAAAATAATTGGTCCTATTCATGACCCTCAAAGTGCCAGAGCCATACAGCCTGATCTTGATGCAAATAATTTCTTAGACCACACTGCTTTTCCATTTACAAAAAATAAACCATAAAACCGGGTTTTAATTTCTATAAAGCAGTGAACACAAAACACTTAATTAAACAGAAATACTCTAAATATTTTGGCCCCACATCCGGGAGCCTTTCTCAACAGAAAAAAAAAACAAATTTCTTAAATCAACATAAAAAACATACTAGACAAACAAAAGAAAAAATATAAATAAACAGGAAAAGAAAACTCACATATTAAATAAGCATATTAAATCGCATATTAAATAATCACATATTAAATGTGAGTTTTCTTTTCCTATTTATTTATATTTTTTCTTTTGTTTGTTAAGTATGTTTTTTATGTTGATGTAAGAAATTTTTTTGTTTTTTTTTCATTGAGAAAGGCTCCTGGATGTGGGGCCGAAATATTTGGAGTATTTTTGTTTAATTAAGTGTTTTGTATTCACTGCTTTATAGAAATTAAAACCCGTTTTTATTATTTAATTTTTTGGATCTTGATGCATTGTCAAATTGGGCAAAATTCTGGCAGCTTGAATTTAATACACAGAAATGCAGTCATTCATTTTGGAGCAAATAACCTCTTGCGCCAGTATTTTATGGAATCCAGCTATGGTTGAAAACAGCCACTCATATGTAGTCATGGTGAAAAAGATCTGGGAGTCTTGGTTGATTATAAGCTCAAGTTTAATTTTCATGCACAGTCGTTAGTAGCCATTGCCAACCAAACTCTTGGTTTAATAAAAAGAACATTCTGCAGTAGATCTCCATCTGAGATCACCATGCTCTTAAAGGAGCTGATCAGACCAAAATTGGAATTTGGGATGTGTGTCACTAAACCAGTAAATAACAGATATCTCAATTCTAGAATCAGTGCAGCAACCTGCAACTAAATGCATAAAAGGATTTGAACATCTTACATATCTTACATGATTGCATAAGCTCAAACTACCATCTCTCACATAGAGGTGTAGGTAAGAAGATGTAATAATGACATACAAGTTAGTACATGACCAGAGTGTGATCCCCAACCTGTTCCAGATAGTCAGGTCACCAAGTACCAGAGGCCACCCCTTGAAGCTTTATCAAAAAAGTGCAAACATCAGGCTGCAAAGCAAATTTTATTCTAACCACATAGTTAGCCTCTGGAAATCCCTTAGCCAGAATATTATTGTCACCCAGTGTTGAAGCCTTCAAGTCTGCAGTTGACAAAGACTGGTACAAGAAACCTTGGCTCACAATATGGGATGCACCTAACAAGTTGAATTATCATCATTAGTAACTGGCATTCATAGGATTTGTCTTTATTGCAGGCAAGTGTAATTTAAGGTTAAGATAATTAACATATGGTAAAATTCTACTTTAGCTACTTTTGGCTATCTTGGAAAGGGGTTATGTTTGGAAAATGAAACAATCAGGGATGGTTCTACAGGCTAAAGTATGTCCTCCTGGGAAGGTATTTTGAAGGACCTACCTCTACTCTGTCTCTATCTAGAGGGTCCTGACCTTTGATGACCTTGAAAATCTGTGTGTAATAAAAGTGAAACATTACAAAATAAATATTTTTTTTTGGTTTTGTTATGTTTATGTTCTGTTTTTTTTTCTATGGCCTGATAGCTTTTTTTGGAAATATATACATACGTACATATATCTTCTGCTCAAATAAAGTACAACAAAATTGTTTTCAGCTTCAAAACTTTGGTCAATCCCAATTTATAAGTTTTTAAAGATATGCAAATAGGCCTACATTTCCTAAATTAAAAAAAAAAAACTGATATGGCTTAAAATTCTACTCAAATAACTAGAATTGCATTTTCAGAACTAAAGCCAGAGAAATAGAAACTGAAAATTAAGGCAAAATGTTGTTGACCTGTCATGCAGGCAAATTTCATGACCCTCTAGAGGAAGAAGGATTGGAGGTAGGTACTTCAAAATACCTTCCCAGGACATGCTTTAGCCTTTAGACCAATCCCTGAAGGTTTCATTTTCCTAACCTAACTCCTTTCCAAGATAGCCAAAAGTAGCTACAGTAGAACTTTACCTTAACATATTATCCAGGGGGAGCACCTTTATCCTCACTATTCCTTGTTTTTCCAGTTTGTTAATCACACCTTTCAATATTTTATCTTTTCTCCAAGTCTTGAAAATTGTTTAAAAAACTAACACCCAAGAGTCATCTACCTAATCCAACAAAACCTAACCTAAATTTATTAGGTTAATATTAGCCTATTTGTATCTTTTTGCTAGATGGCAGTGATGGTGTTTAACTTTCATATAGAATATTTGAAAATGGAGCAAATACAGTCAAATGTGTTTGCTTTTCATAATTTTTTTGGCAAAAAATGTAGCTTACAGCAGTGAGGATAGAGGATAAAGGTGGGTAAATTTCTACCAAATCATATTATTGAGTTAGGAATAAAGTGAATACACCATTTGATGCCTTTTTTTTATGCTGATTACAAATATAATAATCATTTCTATTGGAAATGAATTTTAGCCCCCCCCCCTATATATGCCAATTCAAGGTTAGGTTAGTTTGTAGAAATATATACCCTGAATTGGCATATATAGGGGGAGGGGGGGGGGCTGAAATTCATTTCCAATAGAAATGATCACTATATTTGTAATCAGCATAAAAAAGGCATTGAGTGGTAGCCTATATTTACTTTATGCATAAGTCAATAACATGATTTGGTAGAAATTTACCCAAAGGTGCTCCCCCTGGAAAATATGTTAACAAAATTATTTTGCATATTAAGAAGTAAAATTTGTTTTCCAACATGTCTCCTTATGACCCAGGCTAGTCCTAAAATTATACTGTAAGGGGTTAGGCAAGAAAAATGAATGTTTCAGTAAGGAACCCAGGGCCAAAAACATACTCTTGGAAGATATAAAATCAGTAAATCGACCCAAATATGCTTGCGGGCCTTTCAATTTTTAGCAAATGCAAAAACACATAAGAATATAGGTATAGCCTAGGCCTACTTTATAAGCATTAAGTAAGGGCCAGCAACTACCTTTAGGTTGTTTTCTGTATTTCCTATTCCAAAATTTTTATGGGGGTATCTAGACTATTAGAGAACCCTTTCACCAGTCAGATTTCAAAATAAAAATGCAATACTCCATTTTGATTCTTTTCTGCTTAACAGCAGGGTTGCGACTCAGCCATTTTTTTGGTGTCACTTTGGTTAGCAAAATAGTGTCAATTTTGTATAAAAAGTGTCATTTTCCAAAAATTTGCCGCTCGCGACGCTTCGCGCTCATATCAACAAGCTTTTCAAATTGAAAATATTGGCCAATCCACTTGGGATCCCCCCCCCCGTGTGGTTTCCCACATCCATGAAATGTCGGATTTAATGCCATCTATCAACCATAAAAATAAATTTTGATTTTACTTAGTCGGTGCTGATTTCCGGCTTTGTGCAGCACTTCCACTTTTGTCAACCTTTCAGCCCCCCTCCTAAAAACCCGCTAAAACACAAATGGTGCTTACTGTGTAAAATGGGAACTCGTTCCACAGAGTACTTTCTTCTCTTTTTTTTCTGAGAAGTCTTTGTTCATAGTGTGAAAAAGGAACGGAAAAAGAAAAGAGGAAAAACCGTCAGTTTTTTTTTTCTTTTGAGAAACAGAAAAAAGGGACAGTAATACTCGTCTACATTGAAAGTTTTTCATCCAGTTTTTCCATAAAATGGATTATCTGGATTATTACAGTGCATTCAGGTGCTTGAAACTTTTCTTTTCTCCGAAAATGCTGAAGAAAATGCCACGAAAATAGATCGTAGCTATTGATGACCCTATGATAAACACAACTAATAGTGGTTCAGAAACTAACTTTTTCAAATGATTTATTTGGCAAAAATTAGTGGAAAAACAATAAGACAGCTATATCATCTAATCTGTTTATCACAACCTGAATAGAATAAGTTTCACGAGAACTCTCGCCACTCCCAGTAAATTTTTCTATATGATGTCTCCAAAGACAAGGGCATAGGAACAGTCAACTAGCATTTTAAGTATCAATATGAAAGCACCTTTATAATAAAACACGAGCATTTAGAGTATCAGCGTGAAAGCACATTTACAATCAAAAATTAGTGGGAATGAAATAACTAAAATGAGGAAGTGCGTCCAAATTCAATTTATGTAATGATGTAACATAAATTTAAATAAGAAAAAAAAGTGAAATTAGATTGTGATTTTGCTAATGATTGCATAGGATTAAAGATAATGGAAGTTTTGTATCAACTTTGTTTTTAGTATGATGGTTATGTATGACTATTCATTTGTCCATTGCCAAGAGTTCAAAGAAAAAATATGAAAAATATGAACGGAAATATAAGAGCGCATCACTGGCCCAAACACTGGTCATTTTGCGTCACTGGCCCAGTCGCTGAAGAGGTCACTAGACATTCTTGTGGGACACCAGTGAGCTTAGTGGATGTTTTTGCGTTGCTGAGTCGTTGTGTGATGTCACCAGTGAGATTTTCAGTCACTGGGCTTCAAGAGCTACAGTCACGTAAATCAATGAAAAGACGCGTAAAGTTAAGCACTCACTGGCCCAGTGACTGGTTAACATAGTAAGAGATATTAACATATTGGCGCAAAAATACACTCTTAGCTTTTCTTGCTCTTTTCTTCTTTGAATTGCAGTCAACCCTCAACTAATAAAACATAAAAATTGAATTCAAAAATTGCAAACCGCTCGTCTATGAGCCTACAAATTATTGCAACAACACAAAATAGTTGAACTAAAAAACTGAAAAAAATTGAAGGCTTCTCCATCACATTTCAGTTAAATGTCTGTCTCTCTCCTCGTCATTGCCAAGTATTTCGTACCGAAAATCACTAGGTGATCTTCGCTTATAAGTGATAAGAATAAGAATATAAAAATTTCTCACACACAGATAGATACAAACACGTTTACGTTTTTCACCGCACAGAGATTCTTGCACAGGGTTGCCACCGTCAGTAGGATTTTACTAGATCTAGTAAAAAAAAAAATCTGGTAAATTTCCCGAAATCTAGTTAAAAGTCTTGATTTGTAGTTAACAAAACTTTTGTTATTTTCCATGAATTCAGGGGGAAAAAATCAGGGTATATTCATTAAAAAATCTAATTTCAATTACGTTAGATATTATGGCTAAAATTACTCTCATTTTTACGATTTCGCGTCAACCTTAGCGCTTAAAAATCTCTACTTTTCTCTCGGCTTCTTCTTGATACTCGCTTTGAAAGGCAAACTATTTAAAACCAGGCCTGGAATGCCGGCTTAATTTGTTTGCAGAAAATTTTCCCAGACTCTCATAACAGCTGTCACGTTTGTTAGTTAGCCTTGCTCCTTTTTAAAGACGCTGCTGGAAACGAACTTTTTCCATACTAGCCCAAATTCTTTCAGACTCTTTGCAGCTTGCCCCATTCAAGTGCTGGAGCAGAGATACAGTTCTTGATTTTTTCGGTCATCAAAACTAAAAACCAGAATAGGCTAAATGTCTCGAGTGTTTCGTCCCTTATGAAAATGAAGCAGCTTGTTCTCAGGTCTTCAAGTGGAATACATGACTGGGTGATCCCCAGCAATTTGACTCGGGCTATCATGAAATGGAAACAAGTAGACCCCTTCAGTCAGAATTCGACACTAATGGATACTTTAAATTCGGATGAGGCCGAGGATGATTAAAGCCTTTCAAGTGCGACTTTTTTTTAATTTGACTACATATTTTTCTTCTTACTTTTCAATTTGTATGATTTGCCTGACCTGAAGAATATTGACACAATGTTATTTTTTTAAAACTAATTATTGTATGTTATATAAGTTTTCTTTTTCTTGGCAGCCCTAGTCCAACTTGAGGTGCACTTTTCAATTTACATATTTTTACAACTAAACCGGTAGCCGACTACGTCATTTCCGTTTTGAAGTGACATAGATTGTATTGGTTTTTGATTCCCTTGAATATAAACGAGAGAAGCCAGAAAAAGTCAGTTAAAAAAATCCTAAATTAATTGCTTTAAAATTTGCCAGAAATCTTTGTAAGCAGCTTATCCCTAATTTAAATACCAGCCCAATTAGTGTTTTAAAAGTGCCAATTTTCCTCTTAAAAATGCAAATTTGAAGGGTTTAGATTTAAAACCTAAAAACGGAAACTGGGGGACAAATTTCAAAAGCTGTCAATTTCAAACACACCTCAGATTCTAAGCACTTCATCGTCTGAATTGCTTCGTGAATATGAGTTGTAGCAGTTTTTCTTCGTTGATTGTTTTTTAATTTTTCAATATATCTTAATTTTATGACCTGAAGACCATTGATAAATTTAAAGCCGGGCTTCACCAGCAGGATTTCCTGAATCTAAGATTCCAGACATTTGTTTTTTGCCGTCTTGGGTACACCGCATCTGGAATATGAAGCATATCCAGTAGCACATCCAAATAAAAAACAAGGGTTTTTGAACTTATAGGTTTCCAGAATTTTCAATCATACTATGAGCACGAAAGAAAAGAAGAAAAGAGAAAAAAAAAGAAGAAAAAAGGAAAAGAGATTGTGGAAATCCTATTGATTGTCCTCCTATAGTGAAAATCGATGCTTGATGGTGCGCGTGCGGCGGTAGCCGCACGCACAAAATTTTTTTTTGAGCATTTAGTAAAAACAGATTCGACTTAGTAAACTTTTCCCCTCAGATTTAGTAAATTCTTCCAGGCCAGGGTGACAACTCTGTTCTTGCATCCAATAATTGCCGCGCGCGGAGTTAAGATAAGAATCTTAACTGACAGAAAAGTGATATCGATGCATATCTACATTGAGAGTTTTCCTTCCTGTTTTTTGTCTGAAAAAATTCTTTTTTTATAAAATAGTGCTACTTAGCAAGAAAAGTTCCACTTTTGCTAAAAAGTGTCCTAATAGTGTCAGGTGTCCCGGAAAGTGCCATTTTAAAAAAGTGTCACAAGTGACACTAAAGTGTCACCGGTGGCAACCCTGCTTAACAGGCCACGGAGCTACGGCGCGATCTGATAGTCTTGCGAACATGCGGCAATAAGAGCCGATAAAATGCTTTTCGGCTTTTCGGTGTGACAAGTCCTCCTTTCTTTTACCTAAAAAAGTGCAACAAGCCCTGATTTTCGACATCCAAACCAAAAAGACGGATTTATTTCTTGCCCCAGATGTTTATATTTGGGAATTTATTGCCCATCAAACGTAATTTAGCTACCTTAGCCTCCCTTTTAGTTTAGTCATAGAAAATATAATCAACTTCTTTTTTGACGGTTTATTGTTTGAGTTTTCAAGGTTCTGTGCAAAAATACAATGAAATGCATATTGAGCAAAAAGAGCTTTACATGATAATATACGAGAAATAAGATCTATTTTTACTTTTTTGCTGTCATTAGTACGAGCAATGCTTAATTGTTCCCTCGATTACAGTCTTCAAAAATAAAAATTCAATTCAGGTAGATTATATGATTTTTCTATGTCATATGTCAAAAAGCTTGTGATCTAAATTCTTCGCCTCAAAACTTTATTATGTTCTTTCATTTTTTTATTCTTCTCTCTTTTTTTCTTATTTTCTCTCCTTTTTTTGTTTTAATCTTTTTGTTTTTTCCATTTTGATTCCTTTGTTCTTTTTTCTCTTCTGTTTTTTTTAAGTTTTACTCCCCGTATTAAACTGTTGTATAGTATGGGTGAAAAGTAAATAATAACAGTTGTATATATCACAATGAATATACACCTTAAGCTTTAGAGTTTTTATTTACGAATAAATCTGGCAAGGATAATTATTTACCTCTTTCGTTACTTAAACACAACTAATTTATCCTTAAAGATATTCTCTCTGAGGAGGGAAGGGGTGGGAGTGTATCATAAATATTTCGATGGGGTAGCAAAAGAGTCAAACTACTGAATGTATCAGGATTCAGCGGATGTTTCTATCTACAATGGGGGTATTTCCCTTCGTATTTAGGTAATCTTATTTATAGTTTTAGCTATGAAATTATTAGTTTGAATGGAAAATAAAATGTACTAGGAAATATGATACTAAAAATTAAACATCCATCGCTAACACTGTTTGATTAGCTGCAGCTGTTGTATAAAAGCAGAAAGTTGTATGTTTCATTCCAGAGAGCATGTAAATCAAAGCACGAAAATACAAACAAAGAAGAATGACTCCTACTTTTTTCTATTTTCTATATATCTATTTTTCTTTTTTCCAGTTTGATTTTCTGTTTCTCTGTTTTCTTGATTTTATATTTCTATCACCCCTTTTTCTGTTGTTCACTCTAGTTTCCGAAGTACTCTTGTTGTGTTTACAATGAACGAGTTGCTTAACTTGCATCCCTTTCTCTGAGGACTGTGGGGAGGTTGAATCCCCAAAGACATAATTGCTAAAAATTGTTTCTATTTTGTGTCTTACGTTTTTTCTCTAGTCATAAGAAGAATGATATCCATGCGAATTCTTATTGCCTAAGAAATGGGACAATAGCTAAACAGAATTATAAGATAATAACGTTGATCATTGCTCTGTGCTTAATGGCATACTTCGATAGTATTTAATTTAAAGTCATGCTTTTCTATTTGCGAAAAACGGCAAAACTTTATATATACATTTATGATTTATGAGTCTGCTGCTCAGTAGGAACCTCCCCCAGGCCACTTAACGTGTCCCCAGGTGGCAATAGGGGAACGCCCAACAGATATGTAAGGCATCCCCATAGGAGGCACGGACTAAGGAGGGATCTTGTTCCTGGGGGTTCATAATAGAAACTGGGACACCCTCGTTTGGGGGCCGTAAGTAGCCTACAAGTGGAGTAGGAAGATGGCCCCTCAAACGTACATTCAAAAGGGCCCACTGGTGTGTGCACACTTCCCGTGAGTTTGAAACCTTCTCCCAGTAGTGGGTTAAATTGCATGGTGACGCAGAACCATGCAATCGTGGGAGGATCCTCTAGAGGAGGACAACTGCGAGAGGGCGTAAGGCCCAGATCTATGCACAACTGAAACTGCAAAGGGTTGCCTTGAGTCTTTCGGGGTACCTGCGAGACTGGGAACCTTGTGGTCAAATCTATTCCCACTTGAGGAGTAGCACCCCTCGAGGAAATTATAGCCTAATAAACGATATAGCATTCACACGGCCTGGGCATTTACACAACAAGGTCGGTAGAAAGAGGGATAGATGGCATGTTAGCCAAGGAAAATTTGGTAAAGGAAAAGAACATAGCTATGGCTACACACTGCTGCAATTTTGTAGGTATAACATTCCAGTCATAACCAATGCGGTGTTTGGTCATAAAATAGCCCATAAGTTAACTTGGTATTCACATGATGGCAAGAGAGCAAACCTTATTGATTATGTTATTGTAAACCAAAGACTGGCAGGATTAGGTACTTCTATTACAAATAAGATAATTTGAGCAATATTGGAGTATTCATTTAAACATTGGAAATAGAAAATTAAACCAATTAAACCATTTCTGGAGCTGACCCCCCCCCCCCCCTACTAACATCTATAACTAAGCTACAACTGGTTTTACCTATATAACTACAGTATGAATATAATTCTAAAAACCACTAAGTTTTATTTTCTTTTTCGATGATTTCTTTTCGTATTTTCAATAAAAAATCTTGTTTTCAATGATTTCTTGTTTATAAGTGATTCCATGTCGTGATTCCATCTGTTCAAAGTAAAGAATCTAGTTGAAATTTAAAACGAGCGACAGTTTTAAAAGAACTTAATAATTTTTTCTCCGAATTATTGGGGGGGGGAGGGAGACATCTGCCCCTCTTATCCCCCTCAAGGACACCACTGGTTATTAGCTAATATTTTTGTGGAGAATATTGAAACAATTGGGTTAGATTCATATTTTTTAAAACGCAATTTTTGGGACCGGTATATGGATGACATAATTTCAGTATGGGATTATGGAGAGGAGGAATTAAAAGGTTTTTGGAGCATCTTAATTGTTGGGGGGGGGATTTAAAGTTTACTTTCGAATTAGAAGAGAATGGGAAACTTCCTTTTCTGGAGGTTCTTCTTTTAAAAAATGAAAATAGTCTGGATTTTAAAATTTACAGAACACCGACAAATAACAATAGATTTTTGTCTCGCAGTTCCGGTCACGCTCGCCAAGTA
This sequence comes from Artemia sp. Kazakhstan ARC1039, assembly GCA_029168905.1. Lineage (NCBI taxonomy): Eukaryota > Metazoa > Arthropoda > Branchiopoda > Anostraca > Artemiidae > Artemia > Artemia sp. Kazakhstan ARC1039. The sequence continues at coordinate 23,169 of JAQQPU010004941.1, forward strand.
AAAATTGGTTTGATCATTTCTTTGAATGACCGGATTTTTAGTATTTGCTCTCCAAAAGTTTTCGAGGAGTTGTCTTTTCTAAGAAAAATACTAATAAGTAACATGTATCCAGAGTGGTTAATTAACCAGACTTTTTTCAAAAAGAAGAAAAAGGTTTCTAGAGATTTCTAAGGAAGTCTTGGAGACAACTCGAGAGAAGGATGTTTTTTGTTCCTTTCCATATGTACCTGGGCTAAGTGAAAAACTTAAAAGAATTCTACAGAGTAATGATCTAAAGGTAGCTGTAAAGAGTAATAATACTTTGGGTAGTTTTCTAAATTCTGGGAAGGACCTAACTTCATTGGGGAAACAAAGTGGGGTCTATCGGATCCCATGTACTTGCGGAAGCTCATATGTGGGACGTACTAACCGAAATTTGGTAATGAGATTATTACAGCATAAAGATTCTATTTCTGCGGCTTTAAAGCAAGATTCTAAGTCTGAAGATTTTACTTCAGCCCTTTCATAACATATTTTGAATTTTCTAGACCATTTTATTTTGTTCGATAATGTCTCTTTGATTTCTAGGGACCGGGGTTTAAAGCAAAATTTTCGTGAAACTCTTGAAATAAAGAAAATCTTATTCAAGAATATAGCTATGAATCGTGACACAGGTGAATTTGAGCTGAACTCTATCCACGATAATTTATTTAAGTCTGATAGAGTAAAGTTCAATTCACCCAATGTAGTTGACCTCTTTCCAAGTGTTATATTATTAAACGCTAATTAACAGAATCCAAGAAGGCCAAAGAGGCTAGCTTCCGCCTTGTCTTTGGAACGAATTTGAGAATTAAATAATATGTAGTTTTATGTTTATTTTTACTACTAACTGTTTTAGTTTATTTTTACTACTGATGACGGTCACTGCATATGTGACCGAAATATCTGGTATTTTTTTTTATTTCTGTCACTGTTTGTGAAGCACTGTATATTAAAAGGATTTTAACCCTATTTGAACTTTTGTTTGACGCCACTGGTTTTACCGATATATGGGAGATAGGCTGTGAAGTAAAAATTCTTGTTCGTTTTTTTCAACTTCTCTCTTAACTTACCTCGGAAAAACTATGTTTTAAAAAAAATTAATCTTAGCCCGCTTTTAACAAAAAAATCATATAGAAGGCACAAAATCCATGATTAAAAACAAAAAAACCAAAAATACCAATACGGACGATACCAATATACGCGATACCAACTTACCCGATACCCATATGCTCGATACCGCGCACAGCCCTTTCCCTGGGGACTATGGAGGGTCATAACATCAATAACAGCATATTTTTTTTACCTTTGAACTCTGCTGAACAAAACGACTATCTAAATATTTTCATCGGACGACATTGGGGGAGCGAGTGTAGAGGAAGGGGGGCTAGCTGTCCTCTAATCTTTTTGGTCACTTAAAATGGGCACTACTAATTTTAATTTCACTTCAAATGAGTCATTGAACAGCTCTCTATGATGTTCAGGTAAGCCGCTGGCCATACTTATAGGGCAGTATCCTTCTGGTGAATATGGGGTATACCATTTATGAAACTTACCAAGATGGCTGGAACCCCATCTGGAAGCCCCCTATAACCCATACAGGAAAGGTTTTTGCAAATCTGCAGTCAAGAGTTTTGGACCATGATTTCAAGCTTTCTCACTTAAGAAGTGGCACCAAAGGTGTTATTTTTATGCTATATGGCACTTACGAATGGTAGAATTGATAGTAACGTAGATTTAAGGACTAGCTTTCAAAGGAGCCGCTAAACATCTCTATAAGAAGTTCTCTTAGCTCACTAAACCCAGCCAATCCACTTGACGCATGGTACCAAAAGTGGCGTTTTTAGTTTCATTTGGCGTTTACAGATTGTTGGATTTGTAGGAAGAGCTTAGATACGAGCAATGGCTTTTATATGAGATATTAAACCTGTCTACGATGTTTTGGTAACCTGCTAGCCCTAACCCTTGAGAAATGGCAAAAAAGTGCCATTTTTAATGAGGCTTTAAACATCTCTCTATGATGTTCTGGTAACCCGCTAGCCCTGAAAAAAGGAGACACGTCTCTACTAACATGTAAAAAAGTTATTTTCCTTGTTGTTCAAGGTGGAGAACTGTAATTCCCCAGTCCATAATTTTCAACCATGCTTATTCCAGTGGTGCATTTTTTATTTCGATCTGACGCCAATATTAAGTTTTTTTTTAATTACTATAAATTTCTTTTCACAATAAACTCTTACTATAAGATAAAACGAAATAATAGTTACCATTTCTGAATCAGTGTTAGATGGAAATTGTTTCTCACTAGGCATTTTTTTTTCAAAACGCGTTTTTTAAATTTTGGTAACTATGGGCCGTGGTCTGGCTTTTTACTAGGTTGTAGCTCTGTCAGTATACCCGACCCTTGCTGTTCCTTCCTGGTAACACGCTTTAATTAAAAAGAATATAATTTCCGTATAATGTCTGACACCATTTTGGACGAAATTCTGAGTCTTTTTTTTTAAATCACCTTAATTTTTTTTCGCAGTAATCTTTTACTTTTAGCGTGAGCAGACGTTTTATGAAACTTACCAAGAGGGTTGGGACTGAGAGTATACAAGAGGAGTTCTTAAAAACGTCCAGTTAAGGGTTTTGGACGATAATTACTAAAACGGGACCGTTTTATACTTAAAAGCTTTTCCACCTAAGAAATGGCACCAAAGTGTTGTTAATAGTGCCATATGGCACTTACGAATAGTAGAATTGATATAAAAAAAAAAAAAAACGTGGATAGAAGAAACAAGCAATAGCTTTCAAATTAGCCATTAGACATGCCTGTACGAAGTTCTGGTAGCTCACTAGTCCAAGATTTGCTACTTGAGACATAATACTAAAAGTGCCATTTGGTACTTGTATATGATAGAATCAGAAGCAACGCTGTAGCGTTGCCTATAGTAGAAGCCATACGACTCCAAGGTTTTATTATTATTTATTTTTTTTCAGAGGCACTTCATACGGAAGGGGTCGTCGTAGAAACTTCAAAGGGGGCTCATTCGATTGGAAATTGAGTTCTAGTGCCCTTTTTAATAGTCGAAAATGATTGGAGGGCAACTAGCCCCCCACGCCCAACATTCCCCCAAACACATCCAATCAAAATTTTGAGATAGCCATTTTGTTCGGCGTAGTTGATTTCCAGATAGAAAATATATTTTTAAGGAGGACACTCCCCCACAACCCTAAGGGCAAGAGTTATAAGTTATGCCCTGGGGGCATATAAGGTTTTTATAGAAGCTGTTGTCGTAGAAACTTCAAAAAAGGCTCTTTCGATTGGAAATTCAAAGGGATAGTGCCCTTTTTAATAGTCGAAAGTGATT
>JAQQPU010004941.1:31954-49688 GCA_029168905.1 Artemia sp. Kazakhstan ARC1039
GAAAGTTCTAGTTCACTTTTTAAGCGTCAAAAGATATTGGAGGGTAACCAGCTCCCCCCCCCCCCTAAACCCTATTTTCCCAAATGCATCCAATAAAATTTTTAAGATAGCTAATTTGTTAAAAATAGTTCAAAGATTATGCAACGAAAATTCCGGTGTTGACACAATCCACCAGGACCCGGGGGCAGGCGTTATAAGTTATGCCCTGTGGGCATATATGGGTCTTATGAAAGGGATGCTCGTATAAATGTCAAAGAGGTATCATTTGATTGGAAATTGAAAGTTCTAGTTCACTTTTTAAGAGTCAAAAGAGATTGGAGGACACCTGTCCCCCCCTCCACGCCCTTTTTCCTCAAACCCATCCGATAAGAACTTTGAGATAGCTTTTTTTTAATAGTTGAAAGACCATATAACGAAAACTCAGGGGTCAACACAGCCCCCAGGGCCCGAGGGCAGGTGTTGTAGGTTATGCCCTTGGGGAATATATGGTTCTTATTGAAGGAATACTTGTAAAGAATTCAGAGACGGCTTATTTGATTGGAGATTGAAAGTTCTAGTTTAGTTTTTTCGAGTCAAAAGATATTGGAGGGCAACTAGCTCCCCGCGTCCCTTTTCCCAAAATGCATCCAATAAAAATTTTTAGATAGGCATTAAGTTAAAAATTTCTCAAGTCAGATAACAAAAAATCAGGTGTCGTCACAGCCCCCCAGGGCCCGGGGGCAGGCGTTGTAAGTTTTGCCCTGGGGCATATATTGTTCATATGAAAGGGATGCTCGTAAAAACTTCAGAGGGCTCATTTGATTGGATATTGAAATCCAGCCCTTTTTAAGGGTCAAAAGTGATCAGAGGGCAACTGGCCCCCCAAGCCCTTTTCCCCCAAATACATCTGATAAAAAATTTGAAGTAGCCATTTTGTTAAAAAATAGTTCAAAGAGCATATAACAAAACTGCTTTTCGTATGGTCATTTCGTTAAAAATAGTTCAAAGGTCGGATAAGAAAAACTCCTGTGTAGACACAACCCCCCCCCCCCCCAGGGCCGGAGCAGGCGTTGTGAGTATTGCTCTGGGGTCATATATGGTTCTTATGGAAGGTATACTCATATGAACTTCAGAGAGGGTTCATTTGAATGGAAATTAAAAGTTGTAGTTCATTTTCTCAGAGTGAAAAAGATTGAAGGGCAACTAGCCCCTCCCGCCCTCCACGCCTTTGGGCGTATCGGATGGATAAACACATCCGATAAAAATTTCAGGTGACCATTTTGTTAAAAATAGTTCAACCATCAGATATTGAAACTCCAGGGTCGACACAACCTCCCAGGGCCGAGGGACAGGCGTTGTAAGTTATACTCTGGGGATTTATATGGTTTTTATAGAAGGGATACTCGTATAAACTTCAGAGAGGGCTCATTTGATTGAAAATAGAAAGTTCTAGTTCACTTTTAAAGAGCCAAAATAGACCGAAGCTTAATTTAGTCCCCTCACGCCCTTTTTCCTCAAACCCATCCGATAAAAATTTTGAGATAGCAATTTTTGTTAAAAATAGTTAAAAAATCAGATAATAAAAACTCCGAGGTTGACACAAACCCATTTTTTCACTTTGATGCTGTTACTTTCATATCAGTTTTGATACTTTGATGAATATTTGATTTTTTTTAAGTTTGATTTTGAAATAAGGAATTTTTAAAAACTTCAAATTTTTTGCATTCAAAAACGAACAAAAATTAATAAAAAAAAACTTTCTGAAAAAATACGTTTTTCAATGAAAAGTAAAGGCCATTTTAAACTTAAGCTCAGCAGATACAAATACCTTCTAAAATTCAAACTCAAAACGACCAGAAATTACTATTAAACAATAAATGAAACCCAAAACGAACAGAAATTCAATAAACAGTCATAGCAAAAACAAACAACAAGTAATGATATAAATGAATAAATAGATCTTAAAGCGAGTAGTGCCTAGATTGGATATGAAAATCAAGCTTAAGACGAAAAAAATATTTTCTTATTAAAGTACAAATGAAACTTAAAACGAACAGAAATTAAATAAACAATCAATGCAAATAAACATACAATAGATATTAATGTAAATTAATAAATAAATCTTAAAACGAGTGAAACTTAAATTGAATATGCAAATTAAGCTTGAAACAAACAAAAATCGCCAAAAACAAGAGTTTGGATATAACCTCCTTCTCTCACTGTAAAAGTCTAAAACTTACTGCGTCATTGGCGCTTTACTGAAAACTATATGCGTCTTGAACAGTCTTGGAAAGCATTAACAACATCAAATTGAATATTTGATGTATAATGATATTAATTGTTGAAAGATCCATCAGTTCAAGCATTTATTTCGCTGTAATTGTATTTTTATTTTCAATGCTGTAAGAACTGGAAAAGAAAGTATTTGTAATATAATCCGTTTTCAGTTAAGCGCCAATGACGCAGTAGGCTTTTGGTTTTTATTTACAGATAGGAAAGGAGGCAGTATCCAATCACTTGTTTGTAGGGAGACTATATTCGTCTTTAACAACTTTAAAAAGAGCTAATAAATTAATCTGAATATTTGATGTATAATGATATTAATTGCTGAAAGCTCATCAGTTCAAAATGTTACTATAATTTTAATGTTTATTTTCAGAGACAAGTACAAAAGAAAATATTTGTCACAAAATTGGTTTTCAGTAAAGCGCCAATGACGCAGTAGGTTTTAGACTTTTACAGTGAGACAAGGAGGTCATACCCAAACTCTTGTTTGTGGTGATTTTTGTTTGTTTCAAGCTTAATTTGCATATTCAATTTAAGTTTCACTCGTTTTAAGATTTATTTATTAATTTACATAAATATCTATTCTATGTTTGTTTGCATTGATTATTTATTTAATTTCTGTTCGTCTTAAGTTTCATTTGTACTTCAATAGGAAAATATTTTTTTCGTCTTAAGCTTGATTTTCATATCCAATCTAAGCATTACTCGCTTTAAGATCTATTTATTCATTTATATCATTACTTGTTGTATGTTTTTGCTATGATTGCTTATTTAATTTCTGGTCGTTTTGAGTTTGAATTTTAAAAGGTATTTGTATCTGCTGAGCTTAAGTTTAAAATGGCCTTTACTTTTCTTTGAAAAACTTATTTTTCGGAAAGTTTTTTTTTAATTAATTTATAAAAAGCACGCAGATATAGCCTAAGCAATAGCTTTTATTTATGCTATTAGATATCTCTCTACAATTTCCTGGTAAATCCCTAACTCAACCGCATGAGAAATGGCAAAAAGTGCCGTTCTTAATGACACTTGACTCATGCAGATGGTGGAATTTATAAAAAGAACGCTAGCTTTTATATGAGCTATTAAACATCTGTTAACGATGTTCTGGTAGTCCAGTAGTTCTACCCCTTGAGAGATGGCACACAAAGTGTCAGTTTTAGTGCCAGGTGGCATTTGCAGATGGTTGAATTAAAAAAAACAAAAACACGTAGATAAAAGAAATAGCTTTTAAATAAGCCATTAAATATATCTATGATGCTCTGTTAACCCACTAGCCATGAAAAAGAAAAAAGAAGACACATCAACGCTACTGATGCAAAAAAGTGATTTTCCTTGTTGTTCAGGGTGGGGACTGTAATTTTCCTGTACAAAGTTTTCTATTATGCTGATTTCATACTCGCATTATGCTTGTGAGGCAATTAGCCTACTGGTGAATAAGGCAAATTACATATTTTAATAAATAAAATAATGTTTGTCTAAGACAATAAACCTTTTCGTACTCCCAGTAAAATATTTCCATCGTGGAAGCCTGCAAATTAAATTTTATTCAGTTTAATTTTAAGCTGTAGGTTATTTATGTTATAAGACACCAATTTTTGCAGTTGGCTCATACGGCTGATATTTCCATTCTTTCTGCCAATATATTACCCTAAATCACATCTCCAGCGAAACACGGAGGGGATGAGCCTCTTGTAGAAAATCATGCTGGTTGTGTTTCTAGGTTATGACCTGACATCCAAGTTCAGCCTCCATTCAGCATTGGCCCAGTCTTGATTGACTCCTTTTTTGAAGGCTTCTAGGGTTTGAGACTGGACGATGGCACTGGACTTTGACACTCTAGCTATGAATAACATATCTTTGATTCTTATTTTTTGTCAGATATTGGCACCATCTTGAACACTGTATCAGTTTTCACCTGTTAGCAAAAGTATTGAATTTCACTTAAATTGTATGCAAGTGTACGAATGCTATACAGAGATGTTTACTTAGTATTAGTAATATTGTATATACTAGCATATTATGAATTTCTTAATTGTGCCAACATCATTCTTTACTAAGGCAGCGCGTTTGCGCTGCCTATGATAAATGATGACTGCATACATAAATATTGATTTTAAGACCCCTTGCAACGTTTTCGGACACCCTGCCTTTTACCACCCAACCTTTTAGGTTTGAGACGTTGGCTTCAGATAGATGGTTCCAGAGTTGGACAAAACAGACTGGGAAGAACTGTTGAGCTCTCACTTGATGCAATGAGGGGGCTACAGCTTCTTGTGTCTTCCTGTGGTGGTTGAGAGGAATGGGGAGAAAATATGATTTAAGAGGTCATTTTCTAGCAACTTGCGAGTTGTTATTACGTCTCCTCTTTTCCTACGGTATGCTAAAGTAGAGATTTTGAGTGAATTGAGACGTGCCTCATAGATTTTGTATTGCAAGGCTGGGATAAGCTTTGCTGCTCTTCTTTGAACACTCAAGTACTTTCACATCCATCTTAGAATGAGGAGAGGCGAGGGTCATGCCAAATTATAGGTGAGGATGGGCCAAGGCCTTATTTAATTTCATAATTAAGTACGGCTCTTGATGGTGAATGTTTGCTTTATGAGCCCAAGGGCTCAGTTTACTTTTGAAACTCAAGCTTGTAAGGGGCAGTAAAACTTTAACTCATTATCAACAAAAGCCCCTAGGTCCTTCTCCTCCGTGACTGCCTAAAGCTGAGCATCTCCTATGTGATATGAATACCTTGGATTATTGCTTCCAAGATGTAGAACTTTACATTTTAAGGCATTGAACGGTAGACGCCAATCCAATGAAAATCTGAATAGGTTTATTTTTTCAAATCTTCTTGCATAGTCGATTGATTTAGGTCATTTTTGGCCAGTCCTAGGAGCTTGTTGTCATCACCATATAGCGTCAACCGATTCTTCACGTTGGTTGTACAGTTGTTGATGAACATGCTGAATAATGTGGGACCCAAAATGGTTCCCTGTTGCACTCCACTTACAACAGGTAACACCCCATAATTTCAAAGTTAATAATTGGTTGTTGATAATTAAAAATGTTAATAGTTATAAAATTTGGTCAATTATTTACGCCCTTGCCACATTGCCCTCTCCACAATATTTTGCCTATTGGCGCCCTTGTCACATTAAGCCCCCCCCCCGATATTTTCTTCTAGATCCGCTCCTGACGTAAACAAACAACAGATATGCTACTTTTTTCAATATAAGGCCTACATTTTTAAGTAAATAATAATATTTTGTCTTTACACTCACAGCCAAGTTTTCCACACGTCTTTACACTCACACTCAAGTTACACTTTACAGTCACAGTCAAAAATGTTAATATTTAAAAAGCTAATAATTAAACTTGTTAAGATTTTGTCCACGGTTGTTGGATCCAGTTTTGCACACTGATTAAGGTAAAAAAAAAAGGCAAAGAATATGGCATTTGACTTTACAGTCCCTACCGGCGGTGCTGATCTCTGTTTCTTGACCCTTCAGCCAGGAAGTGCAATGGGGGGTTGGGGACCAACCATCCTGTGCTTTCGCACACCTTTCCTGTTTACCTTCCCCAGATTTTTACAAGGTACCCATTTAAAGCTGGGTCGATTCTGGCTGAACTAGTATTGGGCGATATTTTGATTAATCGATATTTTTGCTTTCGATATGTCAATATCAATATTTCGGATCAGTTTTTTTGCTATCTCATGGATTTGCCGAAGTTGAGTAACGCAAATGGTAAATAAAGGGTATTTTGTATAGCTTTTTTTCAAAATTCAAATAATATAAAATCAAATAATAAAAATAAACTTCGATTACTAAATGAATATAATAAAAACCCAGATTTGGAATTATTCGGGCTCAGGAAAAGAGAAAAATAAAGTACTGGCTATTCAAAGACAGCAACATGTCAATTTTTTCCTGAGAGTCGGTTCTGCTGTTCATAATTACCTGACCAGCCTTGGAAAACACTCTTTCAGAAGGGACACTGATAGCGGGCATAGACATGAATTTCATTGTAACTTCGTACAGGTGTTTTTGGAACCCCATAGCACGAGACTTCAACCACTTGAGTGGACAAGATTCTCTTGAACCTATTGGCTCCCTACTGAAAGTTTGCAGAGCCATGATACATTCGGCTGCTGTCGAAGCATGTCCTGCATTGACTATAAGGACTTCATCGTGTCAACCCCACAAACTGGCTTGGTTCTGATATGACTGCATTGTAGGGACTGCGATGGTACTTGTATCTTCTGATCGAGAATTTTCCGCGGGAATATAGGGGGTTAGAGACCCCTAAAAATATCGGTTTCGATAACCGATATCGACATTTTGTCCAATATATCAATATCAACATCAAATATCGCCTAACACTAGGCTGAGCTTACAGAGTCACGCCACTGACCCTCTTCCTGAACCAAATAATTGATTACACTAGGATTCGAACCCTCGTCCTCTCGGACAAAGGATCCTAAATCCAGCGCACCAATCTACTTGGCTAGGATGGTTTTGCACATTGATTACTTGCTTAACTTGGTAGATTTTAATATAAACTGGGCTAAAACAGGGATTTCCAGAACTATCACAAATTACTTGGTAAGGCGTTATAAATCTGATGTTTAATTTTCTTTAAATAATCAACACAATACAAATTATCTGAATTGTTTTAATAAAGTTTGAATAAGATGTGGCACATTATTGCTTGAAATTATATGTTTTATTTATGTTTACCCTAAAGTAAATTTTCAAATAATATTCGATATGTATTTTCTTACTAAAATCAATTAAATCACAGAAAATATTTTCTGTCATAAATCTCATGTCAACTCTAGAGCTTTTTTTCTATTTTAGCCAGTGAAACAATGAATTGAACGGTTTGTTTCAAAATCAATGTTGTTGATGAAGTGTTTTTGCCTATTGTAGGTACTCATGAACTCACGCAGCTTCTTACAAAGTTGATACCTCTTCAATATAGAAGCCATTTTACTTATAGTGGTATAGATCAAGCAATGAACACTTCTTATAGAAAAGAAAAGGATGACAAATGTGAGTTTGGGTGAAATTCTCTTGTCATTATTGAAGAACAAATACAATTTGAGTGTAATACAATATTTTTAAATGAAATTTTTGTTCTAGATGTTTTTCTGCTCCTATTTTCTTCAATTCTAAAAATACACTAATAAAAAAACAAGGATTTTAGAATTATAATATTGTTAAGTAAAATATTATTATAATCAAAACTTGATTCAACTATATGATTAAATTAGAACAAAAGTCTCTCAAATCCCTTGACTGTGAGTGTAAAGACAAAATATTATTATTTACTTAAAAATTCATGCCTTATATTAAAAAAAGTAGCATATCTGTTGTTTGTCTAAGTCAGAAGCGGATCTAGAACAAAATCTTGGGGGGGGGATTAATGTGACAAGGGTGCCAATAGGCAAAATATTGTGGGGAGGGCAATGTGAAAAGGGCGTAAATAATTGACCAAAATTATTTACGAAAGAGTGAAAACCAGAAAAAACAAGGAATGAGGGCAGCAGAAATCATCTTGGGGGAGTAGTTACGGTCCCCCCAGATCCGCCAGTTATCTAAGTTAGGTGAACACGACTCATTAATCTATTTTATGTTTGCTTTTTGTGACGTCATGGAAGACTAGAAACTAGAAACTAGAATGGAAGACTAGAAACTTGAACATTTTTGTAAAAAGATTTTGGAATAATGGGCATTGTTGAGGCTTTAGAATATATTACAAAGAAAAAATTATTATTATTTAAAGATTACTTTATGTAAGGGCAGAGGGCCTAGTTTGTTGACCAGGACCTGAAAAGAGAGGGATATGCAAAGACATCAAAGAGATGCAAAACATCTTTAACAATAATCCTCTTAACTTGAAAATTTGCTATTTTAGAACATGTCTTTAATTAAACTGCTATGCATTCTGTCCAGTGAGAAATACACGAATTAGGGAAATTTAAGTATTACACTTTTACCTTTTAAAGGCTAATTTGTATAATTGTTTTGAGATTTTTTTTTTATATATGTAATTTGTTAAAGTTAATGAACAAATCTGCACAACAGTAATTGAAAACTTCCGCCAAAAAATTCTCTTGAGGATGGGCATCTTATATGTCAAAAAGTAATTTCAAGTCATATCATATTATCCCATATCCATATCCCTTGTTGCTATGCATGGCTGTAAGAAGTAAAGTTAAAAGGTTTGACATTAAGAAATTACCACCTTATTACCTCAATCAGAGTTTGTTCTCCCAATAACAAGATTTACATAATTATAACACTTGGCAAAAAAAGAGCATCTACATTGACAAGTATAGTACTAAAAGATCTAAATTTGCTCTGATTGTGTCGGTAGCCCGGTGCTAGGATGGTCTCAAGGATCTTATTGATAAATTTACTTCTATCTTATTAATAAAAGGGAATCCTAAATTTAATTTAGTTCAAAATTATACTTAATTTAGCGTCTATCAAATAAGATAGTTATTTCCACGGTTTGTTGCTCTGGTTGAATGTGAGCCTCTCGGCTATCTTCTGGAATTAATTTATATTTCATAACGTTTAAATTTTAAATATTTATTTATGAATCCTGGGCTAGCTGCTACTTTTATATTACTGTTGTGCTATTGTATCTTTGTCGTTTTCTTTATATTTCTACTGTAGTGTTATTTGTTATCTTATCTTTGTCTAGGGCTAGTTTTTCGAGCTTGTCTCCCTAGGCCTAGTCAAATATATACATGTATATGAGAATAATATAATAACTGAACTCGAACTTGAGGTGACTTTTTTTTATTTAATAGGTGTGCCCATTTCCAATGCATGCAAAGAAAGAAAAACATCTTTTAGTGACCAATAATATTTTAACAAAAACTTCAGTTGACTTCTGCATTTTCTTTGCCCAAGCTGGAGAAAGATCTTGAAAGTTTTAGTCAGTACATTTGTTTTTAACCTACAAATGAAAAAAGACTTAACTAAAAAAAAGTTCTTGTGATGAAAGCAACGATTGAATTTGAAACTTAAAACAGACAAAATTGCTGCTTTTCAGTATATGTAACATATATCTGAAAGACTGTTTCAAATAACCTGGCTTGTCATATTTCCCTATATTTATGGAATTCTGAAATTCTAGCAATTTACTGAAAACTCAATTAATTTTAATTGGGAGTTGAAGCCATTTCAATAATGTTTAAAAAAATTTTTACATGTTTATTTCTAAATTAAAAAATAATTTCCAGGTTTTTATACAATAAATTTTGCTTGATATAGCCTAGTGGCAAGCATGTTTTGAATCTTTTCAGATTTTAAATTTAGAATTAGTTTAATATTTTTGTAGTTAGGCTAGATTATCGTCACTATTTCCAATTATTGGGTATGAATATAGACCTCACTATTTTCTTATAAAAATGAGATTCTATTTTTGATGCTTTTTCGCAAACATTTTTTTCTTCTAATTTTGTTAATTTGGCGCCTGCTACTGCCCAAAATTGCAAAATTGACCAGAAATGTTCCCAGAAATCATAAAGGGGAGATATCAATTTCACATTTTTGATGCGTATTTAAGAATTTTTTGTACCCCCACCCCCCACCCCCAAAAATAACCTTTACTGGAAAATACCCTTTTCCTGGCTTTTTGCGGGCTTGACAACTGTTTTCGAATCACAGTGATCATTTAATTAAAAAAAAACAGGCTTTTTTTTAGATTCTATATAAAAAATTTGCTGGAAACCGTAGAATCTGACAATGCTTTCGTCCGTAAAAAACTTTAAACATAAGAATTTGTTGCTTCCCAAAGCCAACCACCCTTTCAAAAGAAAGCAAAACCTTCTGAAACTTTTTGGTGTCATATGTTTTTTGATTAATTGTGGTGCTTTTTCGCCAGCACTTCTTTCTGCTTCTTTTCTTTTTAATTTGGCACCCGTTATTGCCAAAAATTGGAGAAGTTCACATGGAAGACTTTTCAGCAAAATTGGTTTTACGTTTTTTTCTAAGTTTGTTAGATACTTATGGTGTGTAAATTCCTCTTTTTCCCTTTCTTTAGCACTTCTCAACGAAACTTATCTTATTCTCCGGGGGTTGTATTTTATGAGGAGAGGGGTATTTTCCGCAGGGAGAGGTATTTTTCGGAGAAGGAAGGGGGTTACGGGGAATGAGGCATTTTACGGGAGAGTGGGTATTTTCCAGGAGGTAAATGCCAAGAAACCGCTTTTCTTATAAAGAACGCTAACAGTACAGTTTCCCCGACGTATAAACAGAAAGTTCCTATTAAACGCTGTAGAGAAAATTTAGTAAATATGGATTCAAAACCTTCCCCTCTGAGAGCTGCACAATGCCTCTTCCATACGAGCATGATTGAAAAGTACTACCGTTTTGGGATACAACCTACTTAAAAGTCATTATGGTTAAAATGTAGAAATCATGTATTTTTTAATTTTGTTGGGGTTCCAAGAACCAAACTTTAGAGGGGGATGGACTTTGTGATAACCACCTAATTAAGCATAAATAATTCAAAATGAAATAAAACATTTACAACGCAAAAAAAATACAAGATGCAAAGTTTGGAAATATCGCTTGTTATTAAGATAAAAGTAAACATCCTGGGATGTGTGGGCTTGAAAAGAAATTACTAAATAGCCACTTTTCCTAGCTAAGTGCGTTAATTGGCCGAATTAATGCGGTTGAGATTTGATATATAAGCTGAGATTTTTGGGACAGAGGACACACAAATCTATTTGTCGGGCTAACCTCTATCCGTCTGTTTTTTAGAAATACCTTGGAATATATGTTCAAATATCGTAAGTGTTCAAGTATTTTATTGTATCAAAGATTGAAAATACCTTGGAATATATGTTCAAATATTGTAAGTGTTCAAGTATTTTATTGTATCAAAGATTGAAAATACCTTGGAATATATGTTCAAATATTGTAAGTGTTCAAGTATTTTACTGTATCGAAGATTGCATTATAATTGTGAATTAAACGAGAAAAAAACGAGGATTATACGAGCCAGTGCAAGTGTAGACTATAATGCACATATTTCGGTCCGCTTAACCTCCGCTTGAACAATCAGTATTAAATTGCCAATCAGTATTATATTTTTATTCAGTCACCCCTTCACCGTTACATGGAAAGAGTCGTCAAATTTTAGTTGTTTTGTTTTAAGGTTTGATTTTTTATTTTAATATTATCCTTGGATTTTTATTAGTAATTTTTATTTTATTATCGTGCACTGAGAACGGTCAAGCAGAGGTCTAGACCGAAATATTTGCATTATAGCTCACACTTTTCACTGGCTCGTATAATCCTCGTTTTTCTCTTCTTTATGATTTTTTCGTTTTGTCATTATTAGCCAGTGTGGTCTCAGAAATTATTTATTTGCCATTGATGACACAACTAATAAAAACACGGGAAGGTGGAAATGGAAAAAGAAAAAAAAATATGATGAAAGTGACTTATGATCAGAAAATATGGCGAAGTGATTAATTTGAAGATTTTCTTTAATTACCTTGCGTTTCTTCAGTTTCTATGTTTAGTCATTTGCATGTCCGTAGTATTTAGAAACTTTGCAGCCTTAGTTCAGGGTCACAAATTTGACCCCTCCCCCTCAATATTAGAAAGTACATTATTTGGTATTTTCATTCAAAAGTAACTTTTTTGGTATTTTCATTGATAAAAACTGCTCCCTCTATTTTAAAATATACATCCCGGTCACCCCTCCCGCCAAACATACACACATCTTTGTAAATTGGTACTACTAAGGTAATCTTAATAAAAGAAGTGTTGATGCAATTCCTGAGTATCACAACATTTTTTTTTCCTTTGTAATTCCAGATCCTGAGGGATTAGAAAGATTCTGCTTTTTGCTGTTGTTGTTTTTATACAGAGTATCACTTAATTTACATATGCTTACTCTCTTTTAATGAATAGTTTATGTAACCTTTCCACAAAAATAAAAAAAAAAAAATCAGAAAGCAATATCATTTGGCGTGTGGGCATGTAGCAATGTTACCAAGTCTAAAGTTGTTCTAGGAGTTTGCCTCCTGAAAATGCCCTCCCCCTCGTGGAAGATACACCCGGCGGAGGGGGGTATCCCCCCCCCCTAAAACAAAGATTCTGTTTTAGGATGGTTCCATGTTGAATTGGGAAGTAGACAAATATGAAGTAATGTTTTTATGCATAGTTGTAATTAAATTTAAATATATAGTTGCATAGTAAACATTTTAAATAATAGATTTTCAGTGGAAGAGTGGATTCTTCTAATATTAGAAAGAAACAAACACAACTTTCAGGGGACTGTTTCTGATACTTTTTTGTCGTTTTATTTTTAAATGTTTTTATTTGCCTTCAATTACAAGTTTTTTCAACTGAAAGTAAGGAGCAACATTAAAACTTATAACGAACAGAAATTATTACGTATATGAGGGGGTTCATCCTCTAGTCAATACCTTGCGCTTTACGCTAAAGTTCGAAGTTTGTTCCAATGCTTTAAGAATGACCCCTGAATGGCAAAGGCCGTTTAATTAGCATAGAAAGCTCTTTAGAAAGTATATATAAAAAATTTAGCGTAAAAAGCAAGGTACTGACTAGGGGGCAAACATGGGCGCCCATAAGCTGAATTCCAGGGGGGGGGGCAAACTTCGTCTAATTGCTACTTTTAAGGCTATATAATAGAAATCTCAGAACAAAAATGTAAAAATAAGGCAGCATCATTCAGCCAGGGGGGGGGCAAGAGCCCCCCCTGACCCCCCATATGGGCGCCCATGGGGGCAAACCCCCTCATATAAGTAATAATTTCTGTTCGTTTTAAGTTTTAATGTTGCTCTTTACTTTCAATGGAAAAAACTCGTTTTTTATTTAATTTCTGATCGTTTTTTAAATAATGCTGGGAAATCCGGCACAACCCCCTTCATAGAAATATCCCTTCTCCCATGAAAACATCCTACATCGAAAGATCCTTCCAAGTAACCCCCTCCTCCGACCCCCACCCCCACCCCGCCAGAAAATATCCCTCCTGAAAACGTCTGTATACATCCCAATAAAACAATGGGCAAAGTTCATAACTTGCAGCCCTTCCCCTGGGAACTGTGGGGGATTAAGTCATCCTAAAAGACATATTTATTAAATTTTCGACTATGCTGAAAAAAATGAATATCTCAAAATTTTGATCAGGTGACTTTGGGGAAAAACTAAGAGCGGGAGGGGGCCTAGTTGCCCTCCAATTTTTTGTTCACTGAAAAAGGGCACTAGAACTTCTAATTTCTTTTCGAATAAGCCCTCTCGCGATATCCAAGGACCACTGGATCGATACGATCGCCCCAGGGAAAAAAAGAAAAAGAAATAAACACGCATCTGTAATGTTTCTTCTGGCAAAAAAAATACAAAATTCCACATTTTTGCAGATAGGAGCTTGAAACCTCTACAGTAGTATTGTGTGATACACTGAATCTCATGGTTTGATTTTCATTAAGATCATATCACCTTTAGGGGGTGTTTCACCCTTTTTCGAAAATGAGGCAATATTTTGCAGGCTCAAAACTTTTGATGGGTAAGACTGAACTCGATGAAACTTATATATTTGAAATCAGCATAAAAATCTAATTCTTTTTATGTATATAAAAAGTGGTATCAAAATTCCATTTTTTAGAGTTTCAGTTACTATTGAGCCGGGTCGCTCCTTAGTTACAGTTCGTTACCACGAACTGTTTGATTACCGTAGTTAAATTAACAAGAAGTACCTTATTTAAAAACTTTTTTTTTTCAAAAGCTTGCAGCTAACAGATCTCTTCAAAGGCACAGTCAGGTATTTCAACTGTGATGAGCAAAATAGCTATCCCAAAGTTTCATTTGAAATTTCTGGCGTAGTAAGGGGCTGCTTGCTGCAAACCTTTTACTCAGAAAGGGCACTATAGTCTTTAATTTCCTATCGAAGAGCCCCTAAGACGTTTCTTCGACAACAACTTCCATAAGCAGTGGTTTGGTAAAAAATTATTGTTACATATCGTTAACTTTGCCCTTCACCTAATCAGTGCTATTTACACAACTTGTTTTGTTTTATAATGAAATTGATTTTATGTAACTGTCTTTGTGATATGATCCAATTTAGAGACTATCTATTTCTAATTTTGAAAATTCCAATCTGACAATAAGTAATACCAAGTTGGATCCAGCGGCCTGTAGGTGGTTCAAATTAACTATAAGTATAGTATGACAGTGCTGCCAATCTTTATTTAAACATGATGAAATTTGTAAAAAATGCATAGTAAAAACCAGCGAACACACAAAAAAAATTGTTCGAATATTTGGTGAACAAAAAAGGTCACATTATGATGTTGTTATAAAAAGGGACAAGTTGCATTAAAACTCAGTGAAAAAAAAATTGAAAAAAAGTCGCATTAAACTTTATTTAAGTAAGGAAAATTTAGTAAAAAAAAACAAGCATAAGAAAATAAAATAAGTTTGTCTTGAAATTTAAACAGCAAAAAAACTATATATGTTAAAATTTAGTTAGGAAAAGACATGTTGTATCAAAACTTGACAGACAACAAAAATAGTAATATTAAGAATTGGAAAACAAAATAATAGCTGAATTAAAATATAATTAGAAAAATGCAATAGTTTAATCATTACATAAAATAATCATTGGGTGTAAGTATTACATTGAAACTTAAGTTTAAAATTAGAGAAATACAGACTGTATTGAAATTTAGCGAGTAAGAAACAAGTTCTACTGAAATTCAGTCAGAAAAAAATGGTTCAAAATTGTTATCCACAAAAAAATTGGATTAGAAATTCGTAAAAAAAAACAAATTGTATGTAAATTTATTTGTTAAAAAATGTATTAACATTGAAGTTAAATTTAGGTAGCAAAAAAGTTTTATTATGTATTTTGTTTGGATTATATTTGACATGAAGGTCAAATTGGATCCAGCTGAGTATTAAGATATACATACTGCGCATTCAGGTTTCAGGTTTATGCATACTATGCATTCAGGTTTATGCATACTATGTGCATTCGGGTGCATACAGTTTGCACTCAGATAACCAAACGGATATTAACATGGACAAGAAAATCCCTTAAAATCCTTCAGGATAAAATCTGGTGGTCTGACAACTTAAGATTACCAATACAAGATTTTCACACTAAACTAGAAATACGCCAACTTTAATCTTACAGTATTTTCCTGACCGGAAAAGGGTAAAAGATACGCAGTATATATAAAAGAACAATCTGTTTAATGTGCATAAGCTGTGAACCAAAAGATGTAGAAAAATCCTTTTCTCACTTAATTGTCTAGACCTATCCGTGCCAGTTTGACGCATCAAAGGGGTAAGACGTTTAAAGACGAACAGACGAATTAGTGGCCAGGTAGCACAAGTCTGCACCTCGATTACATAAGAAATGCAAAAGAATGTATAGGGAATTTAAAACAAAACAAAGGATGTTTAGACAAAATCAATTGGCCATCATTCAACACCCAAGAAAATTTCATTAAGCAACCATGCCTCATACCTTCATTAAAAAAATAAAAAAAGGCTTGAGAATTTGACAATTAAATGTTTATCTTCTTCCATTGTGGAGCTTCATTCCCTGTCTTTTGCCACCCAAATTTCTCCTTAATATCTTCTTCTTCTGTATGGGAGTAAACCTGCCGAATGCGAATTTCTACCCAGCCACTTATTGGGAGCAATAGAAAAGAATTCTGGTGCGGGAATTTCCACCCTGTCCCCTGGAATAGCATTAAGGGGGTTAATTTCCTCTTGCCTAGGGAAGATGCCCCTAATCCCAGCCGTACCTTTCTTCTGACTATCTTCATAAGCGTTCAAAAGGGTTTTTTCACTTGGCTGAGCAGAGAACGGGTTTAGGAAGTCTGGGTACCTGATATCTGTGGCCGAGCACATGATCTTGGCCATTCTTAGGGTGTTACCCTGTGATTGAATAGAACGTAGATACGGTGAGCTTCGCCTCAAGGTTTCGTTTGTTGAGAAGCAAGGTTGAAGTGAAATACTTGATGTTGGGTTGAATGCTCGATTTTGGGGAGTGAGTGTCTCCCAGAATGGATCTCTCTCCAATAAAGAAGATTCATCACGGGGGTTGGCCATCGTGTGGATAGTTTGGCAAAGGTTACCTCCTTTCCAGGCAAGGGAAATCCCTTTACTAGCCAAGGGCCTTTGAGGATACGGAAGACTGCGGTTATTTGATGATAGGGCATGATCACGAGAGGAGAGCCACCGTTGTTGAGTTTTATTCAGGTGGGGCGACAAAGAGGGACAGTCAGGACTGGGCCGTCGTCCCTGAAAGTTACTACAAATAGATCGTTGATCCTCCATTAGGCAATCAGACGAAGAGACGAAGATATCCATTAGACGAGAAGGATTGGGCAAAACCTGCCGTCGCTGGGGATGCATAGCTACAGATGGTGAGGTGGAAGGAAGGTTATGAGCTACCTTGGGTCCTTTACCCTTGCGACGTAGCCTACTTTTCCGAAGGCATTCTTCCTTCAAAGCGTTGCAGACGCATTCTTTCACCGATTCTTTTAAGATCTGGTGGATCCCAGGTGCATGAATAAGATTTTTCACTTGGCGATACATTTCAAATAATTCCATGTGATCGCGGCGTAGGTGGAGATGCTTGAACAGCTCCGACAGCCTACCCTCTGGAGGTTGCACCCGCCAGGTGTCGTTATCTCCAAAAAATACTGTGAACCCCGAAATAGGCTCTCCCATGACTATACGGTCGGGTAGTACCGCAGGCTGTGGATCCTTGTTGGTGACGATAGGAATATTTTCTGGTTTGCTCCAATGTTTTAATGCAGATAGGTTGGTGGTGGCAAACGCTTGTTCGAGCTCCTTCTCCCTTGGTAGCCGTCTTGACCACAACAAAGACATCTATACGGTAAAAAAAAATTATTAAATATTACTGGCATACATATCCAACTATACAGCACATTAACTAAAGAATCGATAAAAGGTTGAGACCAAGTGCTGGTTGTTAACCAATCATTCAAGGATGGTCTCGATGTTGAAGATAAAGCTATATCGAATTGTTAAGATAAAAAAAAACAACTATTCAGTGTCTATTCACTTCTTTCTTGTTATTATTAATAAAAGAAAAAAAAATAACTTCCACAAAAGAAATTCTGAAACAGATGTGAAGAGGCGCATTAAACTTGAGATGATAAGAAAAAGTGCTATAACTGTTTAAACTTAAAACCAAGAGAGATTATTATCAAAGAATAAATGCAATAAAAAAAAATAAAGATAACAGAATATAAATAAATCTTAAAACGATCAAAAATTTAATTGAACATTAACTAAAACGTAAAAAGAAAAATATCTTAATGCGAACATGGGACTAACTACTCCCCTATCCCCACTCCTATTGTGTCAAATAAGTTTTGAAGATTTATAGTCATAGTCATAGTCATTTCAGTCATAGTCATAGTTATTTATAGTCATAG
>JAQQPU010004942.1:2651-47022 GCA_029168905.1 Artemia sp. Kazakhstan ARC1039
AGAGATTTCACGTTAAAAAGTTATCTAATCACTAATTACCCCTTTTTTTGATCTTGCCTCATATCAATTCTGAGTTTCCGGCTAGAATTAGACAAAGCTCGTCTTAATCACCAATTTGGTAGCCCTTTCGCAATAACAAAAAAGGAACATCATTAAAAACTAAGATGAATGCAAATTATCCCGTATATGAAGCGAGCTGCCCAACCCCCATGCAACTGAACCCTCGTGCTACTGAACCCTCATGCAACTCGACCTCATTTAACTAAACCTCCGTGTAACTGTACCCCCTTTAACTGAACTCTCATGCAACTCAACCCTCCATGCGATCCCATCTCCCTCAAAACACTTTTCAGTCATTTTTCGTTAAATTGACAATGCTCTCCTAAACATCACTTGTGTATTATGCAGTACATAATCATGGCATCTCCTCCAATTCGCAAAATCCCATTACCCCTTTTTTTGCAAAGGTTAATCAAACATCTCCGATTGTAAAAGCATTAAAAAATTTTCCAATCACTAATTACCCCTTTTTTGCAAATGCTAAACAAAAAAAAACCTGTACGTCTGAAAAACTTGTCCGTTAAAACTTGAAACAAGACGCGCTGGTTTTATAATACAGGTTTAATTAATTGCGTAAATCTCTTGGCAAAGATGTAATGACCTGTAGAATAGAATACCTACCAGAAAAACCTGTTTGGTACGGGGGCGTCAGAAAAATGGTACTTCTTAGTCTACTGGTATCATTGTACTAGACCTGTCTGGCACACAAGATATGAGTATAGTACGAACGGGGAGTGTGCGTTTAAAGAGTACATTTGCCGACCCATTAGCTGAGAGTATCGCACTAATCTCGTTAAATCAATTTGAAACATATTGGGAAATCACTCCCAAAGACAGGGTTCTACTAGTGCTTGCACCATGAACACCAGTCAAATAATCAGTGTATTTAATATGGACCCCTACATGTCCAAATACAAATCTTATCGTCTACCATCGGACTTCCTTGGAAAAATTCAAATTGCATACCATACCCTAATCATTGTTAATAGCAGTCCGTCGACTGTGTATACCGATAATTGGCTGTGCATCTTTCAAACAATGAAGACGATTGAATTTTTTTATCCTCTCGGCCTACCCTATACATTGTACACTCCACACATCAAAAACTATATTGAAAGCAGTGGGAAAACTATTATTCAAAATTGGAAGAGAGTACAGGATCTAACGACTAAAAGTTGCGGTTTCCATGCGCTACTATATTTTGTCTTCAGATGTCGTGGCTATACTTACGAGCAGTTTCTCAACATTTACATAGACAATCCACGTCTGAACGACTTTATGGTGGAAAATATCCTCTCAGATCTGTACAATATTGATTTTAATTCCCTTTGAATAAAGTGCTTGAAAAAATGTATGTGAATTTGTTTATTAATAAAAAAAATGTACACACCAACAATGTCTTTATTCTTCACTTTAGATTTCTTCTTCGGTGTATAGGTAACTATCGAGAACCACTAATGCTGGTCGATCTTTTCAATTCACTGTATATTGATCTTGATTGGCTGCAAAGTGAGGGTCACATTTTCTACAGTAGAATGTAACTTCACTCTTATCGTATCTCTTTGTATAGTCAATGATACTATTTGCATTCATATTGTGAAATTCACGTGTTTCAATTTGTCTATTTGAAGCAATAACACATACAGTGTTTTCAAGTGGTGAATCACATTCGGTAACTGCCAAATAAAAATCACTAGCTTTATAGTCATAATAGGCAGTGTCGTCACAACGATGACGTAGAAACCAAATTATCTTGTTATCCCAACAGTTGAATCGCAAACCTGATTCTTCCTCCCAAAATAATTTAAAACCACGTAGATACCAACCTCGTAGAAATAAACTAAAATCACGTTTAGGGTTCTTTCCACTCATACCAGGATAGGTATTCTCCCACTGATCACATTTGTCATAGTAGCAATTGGAGCATAGTTGCCCTCTAGGGTGAGAGTAAAAAATCTCTTCAAGACATGAATTACAGCCTTTAATTTGTACTGCATATCCTCTTTGTAATTTACACGGATTGCATAATTTGCACTTTTCATTATACTCATCAATAATTGTGCAATTCTCAAATGATGACCAACTGCCAAGAGTATACATACATAGTAGATATGTATAGAAATTTTTTTTTTTGGTTTCTGATGTCAACTCTCTCACAGCTATAAAGAAACTGGTCCACGTTCAATAAATTCAGAAGGGGATAGGAGAGAGAGAGGAGTAACTCTGTGACGTTACATAACCTGTTTCGAAGAAAGAGCCATCTACATAGAATCTATTGCAATGTTTTCAAAAGTATATCCACGATATTATTCTGCTTTGTTTCAATTAATATATAAATAAATTGAGTAAAAGCATTTGAGTCATGTCGTAAAAGCTTCATACAATAGTCCAATGGGGGAGAATCTTTCCCCGTTATATTGTCAAGTGTTTCCTGAGAAAATATCTTCCGTTGAAGAGATAACTCGAGAAAATCGTCATCTAGAATCAAAAATTTTTCCATAATCACAAGATTCGACTTAATTCTCTCTTTCTCAAATGTATTCATTTTTTAATCCTAACACTCTCACTGCTGACTCTAGACTAACCACGATTCGTTCTACTTCAAGAATATTTGATAACCTAAAAAAAACTTTTGCCCTCTCAAAACTTTTGACTCTTAAAAGGGTACATGGTAAGAAGTCAAATGAGCTGTTTTTAGAAAATGAAGAGTTCTTAGAAAAAGGCCCAATAAAACATTAAAGCCTAATGGTCCTTATGACCTTTGGCTTTCTATTGTCTAAAACTTAGTAACAGAAAAAAATTAATTTAAAAAAAAATAAAATCACTTTACATAAAAGATAACCGTTAACAAGCCGTAGATAGAGCTATCCTCCCATTTGCACTACAAATGGAAGGATATAAGGGGGGTCGGGTTTAATGTTAAGGGGTGGGCGGACGGGGTTGGCTGTGCAAAACCTTCCAGTGGGTGGCCCTGTTTTTACTGATCTTATTGTACAACTAAAAACAATAAAACATCGAAACCTTATTGCCTTTATGGCAATTGGAAAAAGGCCCAATAAAAAGTGCACAACAAAAATAGGAGTTTTTTTAGGAAAAGACCCAATAAAACATTAAAGCCTTATGGTCTATATGACCTTTGGTTTTCTATTGTCGAAAACTTAGTAAAAGAAAAAATTAATTAAAAAAAAAACTAAAATAACTTTACAAAAGAGATAACCATTAACAAGCAGTATTAACAGAGCTATCCTCCCATTTGCACTACAAATGGAGGAGGGGGTCGGGTTTAATTCAAAGAAGTGGGCCGACGGGACTAGCAGTACAAAACGTTCCAGTTGGCGGTCCTGTTTTCACTGATCTTATTGCACAACTAAAAAAACAATAAAACATCGAAACCTTAGTGCATTTATGGCAATGAGGAAATCCTTTTATATGGAAGCAAAATCTACAAACATAGAAAATTCTTCTAGTATCTAGAGAGAATTATATAATCGTTGCAGTATATAGAGCTATCCTCCCATTTGTTCCACAAATGGGAGGAGGGGGTCGAATTCAATGCTAAGGGGTGGGCGGATGGGGCTGGCTGTGCACAACCTTCCCGTTGGTGGCCCTGTTTTCACTAATCTTAGAGCACAACTAAAAAACAATAAAACATCGAAACCTTATTGCCTGCGTCTATTATGGTTCGAATATGCCGTACCTTGTGGTCAAAGCCCAATATTAGCCGAAAAACAAAAATGCGGATCTACAACACGACCGTAACGCAAGTCCTTCTCTACGGTGCTCAAAATTGGCCGGCAGTTGCTTGTGTTCGTGATGCCATAGATGTGGCCCAAACAAACTTCCTAAGACGATTCGAAGGGATCAAGTGGTACGACTTCGTCTCAAACACCCGATTGCTGACAGTAACGCATCAGACCCCCAACTCTCGTCAGCTCGCCATAAGAACTCTAGGGTGGTTTGGCCACTTAATTTACATGCCAGAAGAAGCACCCGCCAGCATACTTTTCAATTTTGATTCTCCTCAAAATGGCTGGAAGCGCCCCCGTGGAAGACCCCGGTTCAGATAGAGGGACAGCCTTACCCAGTACTTCTCCATGATCGTTACTGATCTCCAAGAAGCAGTCAGTCTTGCGCAGGACCGTTTGGAATGGAGGCAAAGAGTCTTATCTCTCTCTACGCTGGACCACCAGCAAGAGCCTTAAGTCAAGTAATTGCCCTTATGACCTTTAGTTTTCTATTGTCTAAAACTTAGTAACATAAGAAAATAAATCTAAAAAACTAAAATAACTTTACACAAGAGATAACCATTCACAAACAGTATATAGAGCTATCCTCCCATTTGTTACCATCTTCCTTTATGTTACTAAGTTTTAGACCATAGAAAACTAAAGGTAATAAAGTGTCGATGTCTTATTGCTTTTTAGTTGTGCACTAAGATCAGTGAAAACAGGGCCACCAGCGGGAAGGTTGTGCACAGCCAGCCCCGTCTGCCCACCTTTTAGGATTAAAACCAACCCCCTAATATCCTCCCATTTGTAGCGCAAATGTGAGGATAGCTCTATGTAGTGCTTGTCAATGGTTATCTCTTTTGTAAAATTATTTTAGTTTTTTAATTAATTTGTTTCTGTTGCTACGTTTTAGACAATAGAAAACCAAAGGTCATAAAGACCATAAGGCTTTAATGTTTTATTGGGTCTTTTTCTAAAAACTCCTCATTTTGTTGTGTACAGCCAGCCCTGCCTGCCCACCCCTTAGCATTAAATCCGACCCCCTGATATTCTCCCATTTGCACTGCAAATTGTCTAAAACTTAGTAACAGAAAAAAATTAATTAAAAAAACGAAAATAACTTTACCAAAGAGATAACCATTAACAAGCACTATATAGAGCTATCCTCACATTTGCGCTACAAATGGGAGGATATTAGGGGGTCGGGTTTAATCCTAAAGGGTAGGCGGACGGGGCTGGTTATGTACAACCTTCCCATTAGTGACCCTTTTTTCACTAATCTTAGTGCACAACTAAAAAAAAATAAAACATCGAAACCTTACTGCCTTTATGACCTTTAGTTTTCTATTGTCTAAAACTTAGTAACACAAGAAAATTAATTTAAGAAACTAAATTTATTTATTAATTTTCATTAATATCTTTTGTATGTTTGTTTGCATTGATTATTTATTTAATGATTGTTTGATTGTTTATATGCCCCCAGGGCATAACTTACAACGCCTACCCCCGGGCTCTGGGGGGCTGTGTCGACACCGGAGTTTTTTGTTATCGGAACTTTGAACTATTTTGACAAAATGTCTATCTCAAAATTTTTATCTGATGCATTTAGGGCGTGGAGGAGGCCGGGGAGGGGGGGGCTAGTTGCCCTCCGATCTCTTCTGACTCTTAAAAAGTGAACAAGAACTTTCAATTTCCAATCAAATTAGCCCTTTCCAAAGTTTATACGAGCATCCCTTACATAAGAACTGTACATGCCCCTAGAGCATTACTCATAACGCCTGCCTCCGGGCCCTGGCGGGTGCCGTCGACACAGGAATTTTTCTTATCTGACATTTGAACTATATTTAATGAAAAGGCTATTATAAAAATTTTATCGGATGGTCTTGGAGAAAAAAAGGTGCGGTGGGGGGGGGGGGCTAGTTGCCCTCAGATATCTTTTGACTCTTAAAAATTGAATTAGAACTTTCAATTTCCAATCGAATGAGCCCATTCTGAAGTTTATACGAGCATCCCTTTCACAAGAACCATATACTCCCCCAGGACAAAACTTGCAACGCCTATCCCCCGGGCTCTGGGGGAAGATTTTGCTATCTAATTTTTGAACAATTTCCAAAACACTGGCTATCTCAAATTTGTAGCCGACGGGTTTGGGGAAAAAAGAGCGTGGGGGGGGCTAGTTTAACTCTCTTGACTCTTAAAAAGTGAACTAGAACTTTTAATTTACAATCAAATGAGCCCTCTATGAAGTTTATACGAGCATCCCTTTCATAAGAACCATACATACCCTTAGGATAAAACTTAGAACGCCTTCCCCTGTGCCCTGGGAGGTTCAATTGACACCGGATTTTTTCTTATCCGACCTTTGAACTATTTCTAACAAAATGTCTATCTAAAAATTTTCATCAGATAGGTTTTGAAACAGAATGCGTGGGGGGGGGGACTAGCTGCCCTCGGATCTCTTTTGACTATTAAAAAGTAAGCTCTAACTTTCAATATCCAATCAAATGAGCCCTCTCTGAAGTTTATGCGAGCATCCCTTTCATACGAACAATATAGGCCCCAGGGCATAACTTACAACGCCTGCCCCCTGGCCCTGGGGGGTTGTGACGACACCTGAGTTTTTGTTATCTGACTTTTGAGCAATTTTTAACTTAATGGCTATCTCAAAATTTTTATTGGATACATTTGGGGAAAAAGGGCTTGGGGGGGGGGGCTAGTTGGCCTCCAATATCTTTCAACTCTAAAAAACTGAACTAGAACTTTCAATTTCCAATCAAATGAACCATCTCTGAATTTTTTACGAGCATCCCTTCAATAAGAACCATATATTCCCCCAGGGCATAACTTACAAAACCTGCCCTCGGGCCCTGGGGGGCTGTGTTTACCGCTGAGTTTTTGTTACATGGTCTTTGAACTATTTAAAAAAAAAGCTATCTCAAAGTTCTTATCGGATGGGTTTGAGGAAAAAAGGGTGTGGAGGGGGGGGGGCTAGGTGCCCTCTAGTCTCTTTTTACTCTTAAAAAGTGATCTAGAAATTTCAATTTCCAATCAAATGAGCCCTCTTTGAATTTAATACGAGCAACGCTTCCATAAGACCCATATATGCCCCCAGGGCATAATTTACAACGCCTGCCCCCGGGCCCTGGGGAGTTGTGTCGACACCGGAATTTTTGTTATATGATCTTTAAACTATTTTCAACAAAATAGCAATCTTAAAATTTTTATTGGATGCATTTGGGAAAACAGGGTTTGGGGAGGGGGAGCTGGTTATCCTACAATATCTGTTGACGCTTAAAAAGTGAATTAGAGCTTTCAATTTCCAAATTAATGACCCCTCTCTGAAGTTTATACGAGTATTTCTTCCATAAGAACCATATATGCCCCCAGGGCATAACTTATAACCCTTTCCCTGAAGACTGTGGGGAGTGTCCTGCTCAAAAATATAATTTCCAGAAGTTTAAACTACGTTGAACAAAATGGGTATATCAAAATTTTGATTGGATGTGTTTGGGGAAATGGTAGGCGTGGAAGGGGTGTCAGTTGCCCTAGAATCACTTTTGAATATTAAAAAGGGAACTAGCCATTTAAATTTTAAATTAGATTAGATTCAATCGGGTTTAATTAAAACAAATAGAAATAAAGAAAAATAAATAAACTTCTCTATGCAAAAAAAATGCACGTTGAGTCCCTTAAAAAAATAACGATTCCTCTTAATCACGCCTTATGACTCTCGCTTTACTCCTCAACACAACCACATCCCTCAACCATACAAGTCACTATCTAAGAGATTCCCCCCTTCCTCCCCAAAAGCACAGCTACCTTAACCATACAAAAAAATCAATAAATAAATAAAAAAAAAACCGAGATAATAATGATAATAATAAAAAAAAAATCTCAATTATTAATAAACTTTATTTATTGAATGTTCAATAAGATATTTTTTCAAATTATTTTTAAAAGACCCAAGAGAGCTCCTACATCTCAGCTCTTGTGGAAGCATGTTCCACACTTTCGCGCACGCCACATCCGGTGCCAAATCCGACCGTACTGTAGGTTTTCGTCTCACCAGAAGGTTTGAGGCAGATCTCGTATTCCTAGGATGCTGTTCCGAAACCAACTGGAATATACTGTGGAATGCTGATGGAAGTAATCCGGAGAAAAATTTGAAAACGATAACTGAGCACGATAAATTATAAAGTGATTCACGGGAAAGAAAATCGTCCATATTTCCGATTATTTTTAGGGCATGTTTGTGGATTGAATCAAGCCTTTTCAGGTGGGATGTAAATGTTGACTGCCAAATTGACGCACAACACTGTAGATGAGGCTTGATAAGTCCATTATAAAGTAGACGAAGGGTTTTTTGAGGGAATGTGTGTTTCAGTTTCCTGATAATGCCAAGATTACGGGAGAGCTTCAGCTCCACAGCGTGGATGTGATGTACGAAGGATAACTTTTCGTCAAGGAGTACACCTAGGTACCTGGCACAGCCAGTTTTCGGTCGTCTGATCGTTCCTCGAGAAGTCATTATTCCCGATACCTCTGGGCGAAGAGGTCCAATCTTTGAGAAGAAGAGAGCGTAAGATTTGTCAACATTTATTACAAATCGATTGGCATCCTTCCAAATGTAAGTTTCTTCTAAGATGACCTCAAGTTTACTATGGAGCGCTGACATGTCGGTGTCACAGGAGACCATTGTAGTGTCATCCGCGAACGCCACAAGTTCATCCGATTCATGATCGTTGCTCGAAATTTCTGGGTCGCAACATAACTTGCAGCACCGTGAAGTCCTGGAGTTAGGGTTCAGAACGCGACTTAGGTCATTCACATGAACCAGGAATAACAGTGGGCCTAAGATTGAGCCTTGCGGCACACCGAAGTTGACGACGGTGTCATTCAGCGGTTCATCTCCTATATAAACACGTCGACTACTAAGGTAAGACCGAAACCATCGTAGAGCCTCTCCTCTAACCCCAATGTGCTCTATTTTACCTAATAGAATCCCATGATCCATACTGTCGAACGCTTTTTTTATGTCAAGCAAAATAGCAGCTGGCACAAGTCCCAGGTCAAGTGCTTTATTATTGAATAGGCTTAGTGATGCCAGGGCACCTTCCGTCGAGTGTCCTGGTCTGAATTCAAATTGGCGTTGGTTAAGGAATCCCTTAGCTTCCAGAAAAGAGTAAAGTTGGTTCTTCATAGGTTTTTCCAACACTTTGGAAAACACCGAAAGAATAGAGATGGGTCGAAAGTTAGACGGGTCGTCCTGAGGGCCACCTTTGTGGAGGGGAATTATTCTTGCCTTCTTGAGAAGTGATGGAAACACGCCCGTCTCCAAGGAGAGGTTTACCAAATGTGTTAAAGGTTGTACTACGGAGGGCAATACTGCTTTCAACACTTTAGTATGGACGCGGTCGAATCCAGAGGCAGATGCTCCCCTCAAGCCTTTGACAATCATCGAAACATCCGTCGAAGTTACAGGAATGAGTGCCATCGACTTGACACACGATGGGCCCAAAAGGTCCCTGTAGGACTTTCTGGGGGGTAGCGCTACGTTAGCCATTTTTTCTCCAATTTTGGCGAAGAAGGTACAAAGAGCTTTTGCAACTTGTGCTGGTTCAGTCAAGGTTTCTCCATCAACCGTAATTTTGGATGGTAGTTCAGGCTGTTGGTTATTCGGTCGTAACACTGAATTGACTGTCTTCCATACTTTCCTTCCATCCTTCCCACTTTCGGCTAGCCTTTGATTAAAGTAATCCCTTTTAGCTTTTCTGAGAACAGACCGTAGGCATTTCTTATAAATTTCATAACTCCGCAGGCTAGCTACATTTGGTAGAATAGGGTATTCCGCCCAAAGATTATTCTTTTTATTGATGCACCTGAGTAAACTTTCTGTAACCCACGGGCAAATTGGTGCGTTTTTTCTTCCGCGTTTCTTTATTTTTTCTTTAAAACAACATGCCTCATATAGTATTGTAAATGCACTGTGGAAATTTTCAAATCCTTCATTCAGATCTTCTTTATCCATAACGCTATCCCAGGTCGTTTTTTCCAATTCCTCGTTAAGTAACCGTAAGTTTTCTTCACTCAGATCTACAACCGGAATATCATCTCTAGTTTTTGAAAATGACCTTGTTGCCTTTGATGTTTTGAAAACGGTACATAAGAGGAAGTGGTCTGACATGTCACTGAGGATTACTGAAGCCGAGAGTGGAGGTAGAGTAGAAAAAATATTGTCTATTAGTGAATGAGTACTCTCAGTTACTCTCGTTGGGATAGTTGTTGACGGGTAAAGATTAAATCCAGACATAAGAGTGAGAAGATCATTAGCGCTATTAGTTAGGGGATAGGCTAGGTTGATGTTGAAATCACCCATGATGAACACATTATGATTCTGTTTTTCAATCATTTGGAGTGTTTCCAATAAATATTCCGTAAACGAAGAAACAGAACCTGACGGTGATCGGCAAATTTCTCCAACGATTACCTTCCGTTGTGAAGGAAGGGACATATCAAGAAAAAGTGACTCAAAAATACCTTCTATACTTCGAGTCAGTTTGCCATTAACACAGACTGGGTATTCGCTCTTTATGTAGATTGCCACTCCTCCTCGTGCTGACTCTAGTATGTGTACAAAATTCGATGAATACCCGGGGATATCTACCAGGATGTCAGTCTGCCTCGACAGGAATGTTTCACACAGTCCAAGAACGTCAGGTCGTATTTGTCGGCACATGGTCATTACATCTGTCAGTGACGAACATAATCCTTGGCAGTTGAGCTGAACTATACTGAGCTGAGATTCAGAGCATCCCTGGGGTATACTCATTAACTGAATATATTTACTTCGAGGAAATTAATTTTCACTAAAAAAAGAACAATCATTTTCATTACTAATTACTCTATCAAAAATTTCTTCCAAATTTAAGAACGACTTTTCTAACTGTTCTAATTTTTTTTGAGCTGCTGGCAAGATAGTGGGCCTCGGGGACGAGGACAAGGAACTCAAAACTTACCCAAAACTCTCTGGGGAATGTGGTCGCATCTTGGAGCAAAGCGGAGAGCTGTGAGAAATGCACACACACGAATGAACTTCATTGAAACTGCAACAAAAAACTGATGTAAACAAACATGGATTAACACAAGAAACACAGAAAATTGGAAAATGAAACATTTCTGGAAAACAAATCACTCATTTCGGCAAGCGGCAAAAAAAAACTAATTCATCAATGACAATCTTTTCCGTTTCCGCTGCTGTAGCCCCAATAACAAATAATAAAAAAAAATAAAAAAAAAATAAATAAAAAAAACTCTTAACTAATTTTATCATATTTTTCCTTCATCTCTTCGACTACAGCAGGCGGAACTATCAGACAGCAACAAACAAATCACACTAAAATCATTTCAAGCATCAAAGTCGGTATCGTCCGGTTCGGCGGGTACTGCCAACTTTAGCGGATCAAACCAGTCATCTTGAGATTTAGTCCATTGTAAATTTCGCGTCTTTTTTACCTCTAACCACAGTCTCATTCCTCGCTGAACAACACGAGTTTCTGCAACCTTTTCTGCTGCCAATTTAGAACTTTTCAGGTTGTACCCGAGCGCTAGTAATTCTTTTCTTCGTTTACCGAGCTCAGCTGGCAAATCTGTTGACACACTGAAACCCGTTTTTTTCAGCTTTCCACATTCTTTCATAATA
This sequence comes from Artemia sp. Kazakhstan ARC1039, assembly GCA_029168905.1. Classification (NCBI taxonomy): domain Eukaryota; kingdom Metazoa; phylum Arthropoda; class Branchiopoda; order Anostraca; family Artemiidae; genus Artemia; species Artemia sp. Kazakhstan ARC1039. The sequence continues at coordinate 14,139 of JAQQPU010004942.1, forward strand.
GCTGAGCGTTCAGTGTCTGAGAGAATAATAAAGATAGGCTCGATAGCTTTCTGCTTTTGTGAATTACTTCGAAGGCTCGGCCCAGTTCCAGATTGGGAGGGAGCCGTCTTCTTAGAAATACGATACAATGTACCCATACTTAGCTAATCAGCATCTGTAATTCCAAGCTTAGACTGAAAAAATGTCACTACAGTTTCTCGGAGATTTTCTGTTCCTTGCGGAGCTTCAACACCGTGAATAAGAATGTTGTTTCTTCGAGCGTACATCTCCGATCGCAAGGCAGTAGTCTTGACATGAACCAGCTCAGTCCTTAGCAGTTTATTTTCTGCTCTCAGTACTTTATTTTTATTTTGAAGCTTTGAAATCAAACCTTGAAGCTCGTCCATACGGCGGTCGAAATGGTCTTTCGTCACTGACATATTGCTACCAATTAATACCGCACTGCCTAAATAAAACTAGAAAGGCATTGACTTACACACAAGGGCTCCTTTTATGTAATAAATCCAGTTATCACTCGGGGCCCACTTTCGTCAAAATGAAAATTCTCCAAAAACCAGCTTGCAGTATCTTTTAAGTATAACACTGTGAAATTTTGGTATAGTATCCTTTCACTATAACACTGCGATTTTTTTTTTTTTAATACGAATTCATTCACTCGGCACGGAGAACCTCTCTGCGTGAATGCTCGCAGGTAACTGCGAGCACTAACTGCTCGCAGGTAACTGCAGGTAACTTCGATTTCCAATCGAATGACCCCTTTCTGAAGTTTCTATGATAACGTTGTCTATAAAAAACCTTATATGCCTCCAGGGCATAACTTACAACCCTTGCCCTGAGGGCTGTGGGGGAGTTGTCATCCTCAAAGACCTAATTTCTAGAACTTAAAACTACGTTTAATAAAATGTCTATCTTAAAATTTTGATTGGATGTGTTTGGGGAAAAGGTGGGCGTGAGAGGGGGGTTAGTTGCCCTCCAATTACTTTTGACTATTAAAAAGGGCACTAACCCTTTTAATTTCCAATCGAATGAGCCTTTTTGAAGTTTCTATGACAACACCTTCTATAAAAACCTTATAAGCCCCCAGGGCATAACTTAAAAACCCTTGCCCTAAGGGTTGTGGGGGAGTGTCCTCCTCAAAAACATATTTTTTATCTGTAAATCAACTATGCTGAACAAAATTGCTATCTCAAAATTTTGATTGGATGTGTTTGAGGGAATGATGGGTGTGGGGGTGAGGGCTAGTTGCCCTCCAATCACTTTTGACTATTAAAAAGGGCACTAGCCCTTTAATTTTCAATCGAATGAGTTCTTTTTGAAGTTTCTACGACAACGCCTTCTATAAAAACCTCATATGCCCCAAGGGCATAACTTAAAACCCTTTCCCTGAGGGTTGTGGAGGAGTGTCCTCCTCAAAAATATATTTTCTATCGGGAAATCAACTAAGCTGAACAAAATGGCTATCTCAAAGTTTTGATTTGATGTCTTTGGGGGAATGATGGGCGTGGGGGGGGCTAATTGCCCTCCAATCACTTTCGACTATTAAAAAGGGCACTAGAACCTTCGATTTCCAATCGAATGAGCTCCCTTTGAAGTTTCTACGATGACCGTTTCCATATCAAGTGCCCCTGGGGGAAAAAAACATAATGAATGAAAGCAGTCCAACTAGCTTTCATTCAGTGTGGACGAACAAAAAATAGCAATTTTCTGGATATTAGGAAGCTGTTTGGTAAGTTTTTCATGAACTTATTTTACCTAGTGAAATGAACGGACTTTTGCCCTGGATATTAGACTGGATATTTTGACCGTGATTTGGAGTTTGATCGCCAGGTGATAAATCCAGTTAGACAAGTTTCTGGTACCATGACGGGATTAATATTAAGCCCTGTTCTGAACTTTATTTATCGATCAATAACAGAGGGTGCGAAGATTGAGTTAATTGTTGGTAAAACAACAAGCTTCTTTAGTAAAGACGACATAATTACAGCAAAAGAAATGTTTCATGATAAGTTCCAGTTTAGGAGCAGGTTTGTTAAAAATTTGAAATTCGAAGACAATGTTACAGAAATTTGTAAATGGTTACACGCTCGGGATAAAGAAAAGAAGCCAATGCAAAATTCATAATTGAGAATCCTTGCTCGGTTCCCACTTTAGGCGATGCAGTAGTGGCTTCTCTGGCTGTGAAAGTAAACGAACTAGACCGGAAAATTGATTATTTAGTGGAATCAAACAATAACAAATCTATTTCTTGGCCCTCGAAATTCAATGCATCGGAATCCGAGGCTCCATCTTATGCAGTTGTACTCAAAAACTTACCTGGATCACTCAACACCCACAGTGCTCACAAGTCCTTTGTCGATTTAGTGTGTTCAAATCCTTCTCAAATCATTGAACTACGTAAGATTAAAGCCGACTGGAAACTTATAGTTAAGTCTAGAGATACTGCTGAAGCTATGACCACATAAAAGGCAAGCAACCAACGATAAATGCGTCACAAAGGGCTCCAAACTTTATTGGAGCAATGAACAGAATTACCCTCGAAATGGAGGAACTAGATGTGTTGCACCTTATCCCCAGAGCTTGCAAGGCAATCAGGATCGGAAACTCACGTTCTTACAAAGTTTACGTGGACAACCGCGCTGACTTGGACTCCTTCCTTAAACACAGAGCCAAAATTGATTACGAAGTACTTCCTGTTGATGAATATAATTTTTTGCCAAGAAGATACTTCTCATGTCGCGCCGAAGGCCATCTTGCGGACAATTGTAATAATACCGCCATTTGTGGTCGCTGTGGAGCAACTGACCACGCATCCAGCAAATCCAATCCATGCAGTGATGGTATGTTTCGTGTAGTGTGTAAGAAAAACAGTCACACACATTCTACAGAGTAAATTGTCCCGTTGCTAAACAGAAGCCGACCTCTGCTAGGCCATGACCGAGCAACCCCCGACATCACACAGTCTGATATCTTGGAGTATCAATGGAAACTTTATAAACCGATCCATTTTCGTCCTTGATTTTCTTCTTGAGTGTGACATATATATGCCTACAAGAGCATTTTACTATGGAGCAGGGCATAAACTTGTTGAATCTTTCACCTTGTCATAATGTATAGTCTGTGCCTGCGAAGCAAACTAAAGATTGTGGTCGTCCTTCAGGTGGTTTAGTAATGAACGGTCAATCAAACCTTAGCTCTGACCTTCTGGATTCGAAGGATTACTACCTAGCTGGTAGAGTAAACAACGTGGCTATAATTAATGTCTATCTTCCAACTGACTACCGGGATGACAAATCGGAATGTAGCTTCGCAATTAGTGTGTCTAAACTTTCTATAAACCTGCAAAAAGCTCGTCAAGGAAAGGTTCATTGTATTGTAGTCGGTGACTTCAACTACAACCTGGAATTCGACGACCACACGGTGTCAAGTCGCAGAAGTATTTTGCTCGGCATTATGAGTGATGACCTATGCGTCAGAGCCAAAAGTGAAAAATACACATACATTCATAACTCTGGAAGTACGTCCAACTTAGACCATGTTGTAGCAAGCCAATCTGTTAATATTCCCTCTGTGCTTGTTATAGATAATAACTTTACGTCTGAGCATCTTCCGCTCAAGTTTAGAGCATATTTTCCGCAGGCTCAGTTACCACAAGATATGGACAGCGCAGAGTCGAGTAAAAGGTGGATTAAGTTACCGAATTGGTCTAGGGTTAATGTTCAAAAATCTAATGAGTCTTGTGATGTAATCCTGGACAAAATCCATGTCCCCTATGATCTACTTTGTAAGTCTGCTCGTGCAGACTCAGTTGATACGCGAGTGAAGCTATATGTAAACTGTGCCGAATTGATTCATTCTTTGCTTGTTGCCGAACTTACGGCTGTTCCTATTAAGCGTATTAAAAGTGGGACGGAAATTATTGGGTGGTCAAAGAACCCAGCACTTTGTGAAGCATGTGATAGGGCAAAATTTTTTTTGAAAATGTGGAGAGACTGTGGCTCTCCTAGGTCTGGTATTGTAAATCAGATAAGATTGCAGATTAAAGAATGGTTCGCAAATGAGCTTGCCAAGCATAGGAGCTCAATTCAGTCAGTTTATTCCGATAAAGTTCTTACTGATCCAAATGAGCTTAAAAAAATGGTGCTTAAACCACAGAGTAATTGCCTTAATAATATATCGGATTATGACAACCCTGAATAAACTTGGGTCGAATATTATGAGAACGTGTTCTCTGCCCCTGAAAAGTGCCTTGCGGATTATTATAAGTGTGAGTTCGATTCTTTCTTAACTAGTTCGTCTAATTCTGATAATGTAGTTTCTCTAGAGTGAGTAATAAATGCTATTAATCGCCTTATGAAAAAGAAATCCAGGAGTTCAGATAATATTTCCGCGTTCCATGTCAAAATATGTAGTCAATTATTCCTTCATCATATTACTCTGTTATTTCAAATGATTTTCGTCACCGGAATAGGTCCGTCATCTTTTTGTATTGGGGCTTTAACTCCGATCCCTAAGAAAGATAAACCTCCTCGGGAATGTTCGTCTTTTCGGCCGATCACGGTTTCGACAACTTTTTGTAAAATATTTGAGCTTTTGATAATTAATGAAGTCTGAAATAAGTGCTATAGCCCGGAATGACAGTTTGGATTCCAGCCGCGTCTGGGTTGTTGCCATGCGTTGTCTGCCGTAGCATCTATTCTCGTTGATGCCGAGAAAACTGGAGAAAGTTTGGCTCTCGCGGCGTACGATGTTCAACGTGCCTTTGACTCTTTGATTCATGATGAGTTGATATTGGATATGGGAAAGCGCGGTGTAAAAAAAGGAACCCTTCTTCCTTTAAAAGATTTGTATGCAAATCTGAAAGCCGAACTTAAATTCTCGCATCAGCATCCGGATCATAAAATAAAGAATAATCCTGTTGTCCCGGTTAAAAAAGGGGTTCGAAAAGGGACAATAACTTCACCTACTGCTTTTAATATTACAATAATTCGAGGGCAAGAGAGATATAAAACAACTTGTGTCCTGCGATGTATCGATAATATTATACGCGGATGATATAATTAATTCGAGTCGCACTGTTTCGGGTATAGAGGAAAACTTTAACATCCTCCAGAATGTTATAAGCAGCTCGGATTAGAATTTAACGCAGAAAAGTCGGAAATCCTGCTGTTCAATGGGAAATCAGTCCCCGATGGTTTTACGATTGCTCTTGGAAATACAAATGTTAAGCCAGTCTAGTTCATTACTTACCTTGGCCTTCCTATCGGTTCAACTCTAAAAACAACCCTTCGATTGCTTATCGATCATCTAAAGAAGCGAATTAGTTTTGCATATAGTAAAATTGTTTCAAATAAGTCGAGGTTCAACAGAAAAGTTTTAGCTCGCCTTTATAATACAATTGCACTCCTCCATTTTTTGTATTTGAGTCCTTTTTGAAGAATTTTTCCAGAGTACGATAAACGTAAACTTCGATCTGTTTTCTTTAAGTATGCTAAGTTTCTACTTCGTCTCCCGCTTTGGTCCCGAAATTCTTTTCTTATTAGGAATTATAATATATCAGACCCAACTTCAGCCATCCTTTATCAGATCTCAAAGTTCAATAATAATGTTAAAAGCCATCCGTGGTTTGAAATCCTCCGCCAGTAGAACTGAGTGTTTTTGTTTTCTCTATGGTTTAACCAGTCTTTTCTTGCTAGTGAGTATTACATTAGTGTCTAAGATTTGTACTTTTATGTAATTTGTTTTTGTCGCGTATATTCGTCCTGTTTATCTTTTTCTTGTATTTTAAGTAATCTGTCTCTTTTGTTTGATTTTGACGGGTAATAAAATATTATTATTATAATTATAAAACATTGGAGCCGTATGGCTTTTACTATAGGCAACGCTATAGCGTTGCCTCTGATAAATCCCGGCAATGTTCTTTTTTAGATACGTGCTTGAGTCATTAGTATTATCTTATTCTTAGACTCTATCGAACAATTCCAACTTTCTGTGAGGTGGTTTGAAGCTGACATTTGACAAGACTATCAAGCCCATTTTTGAATTGTCAAAAAATCAATTACAATCATTTTCAGAAGCATTTTGTTATTCACGCTTACTTACTGGTGTTTTACTTTTTGATTATTTATTTTTTGCTTAGTTTTCCATATATTATTTTTGCTGACTATTTTGCTAGAACGCAGATTGTTCTGCATTGGTGTAGCAAACTATGGTGGCAAAAGACTTGAGTGGCAAATTATAGATTTTTAATCTTAGTGATTAACGTCCAACTTTCAAGCAATTTTTCGTAGAGCCCTTACCTCAACAAAAAATATTAATATTGTGTTTTTGTTAGTAAAAAAAAAAAAAAAACACAAAAATTTATCTTAGATATCTAGCAGTTGTCCTAGTGAAGCAATATTTTACGTCATGAAAGGAGTTGCCCCTTCGACAAGACCTTGCTCTTTACGCTGAAGTTTTAACTTTTTTATCTTATTCTTTCAGAACGATAAAATAAAAGTTCAAAATAGGGATAAAATCCTTTTTAATAGACAGTGTATAGAAATTCACAAAAATATCATATATTTCGGTCACTGTATATGTGACCGAAATATCTGGTATTTTTGTGAATTTCTATACACTGTCTATAAAAAGGATTTTATCCCTATTTTGAACTTTTATTTTACCGTCATGGAAAGGCAGTGTGGTCTCCGAAATGATCTATTTCTTGCAGAACAATTCCTGAAACACAATGGCCATTTAATCAGAATAATAAGCTTGTTTTAAAATTCAATAAAAAGAAACTTTAGCGTAAAGAGCGAGGTCCTGAGGAGGAGGAGCCAACACTTTACATATACGTAAAGATTTCTGTTCGTTTTAAGGTTTGATGTTGCTCCTTACTTTCAGTTGAAAAAAACTTGTTTTCCTTCCCCCTACGGAAAATAGAAAAACAAAACTCAAATAAAATTTTCCAATTTGGAGTCTTATTTTCCATGGGGGGGGTGTATTTTCCCAGGGGGTAATTTTCCGAGGGAGTATTTTCCACACGGGGGGGGGGGCAACTTCCTCGGGGGGTATTGCCCGGGGTGGAGAAAGCCCGCGGGCATTTTCTAGGCTGGTGAAAGTTGGAGGTTTTTTTCCAGGGGGGATAAACGCCTAGAACTACATAAAATCAAGAATCAAGACACAAAGAAACAAACGGAAAAAAATCAGTGTTTAGTAGAAAGGCAATGCTTCCTCAGAAATTCAAATTTAGCCTGCCTTAATTGACTTATTGGCTTTCCAGTTAATATACAGACCCACTTTTACTATTACAATACTTATATAATGGGTATTTAGATTCAGGAAGTAAGCTCAGTAAGTAATTGGCTTCAAACGATACTTTATACTTATAAAGAACTCATTATCGGAACTGGTCATTGAGTAGCTTTATTGCTACTAATTCCAGCTAGAGTCTTAACTAGGCTACTTTTCCAGTGCGGATCTGCAACTCCTACAATAAAAGGAATGGAAAAAACCTAAAACGCTATAATAAGATATCCTGAAGTAAAGATACTCAAAAAAAAAAAATCCAACTCACTAAGCATTATTAAAACGAAAACCCCTAATTTTTATATCCAGATTTTGCGATTCAAATAACAAAAATATCTCTTCCTCTAAAAAAAAGAAAAACTTATAGTTACAATTAATTAAACTTTAGGTTAAAGATGGGTCTAATGATCTTAAAATCTGCTTTCCTTGCTGATATTTTGAGCAAAAAAACGAGAAGTAAATTGAAAAAAAAGTTACCTAAGAAATTCCCCCCCCCTTTTTTTACATAATTGTATTTTAAAAAAGCAAGAACTAACTTTGAAACTTATTATTTATTTTTTTTTCCATTGCAATTAACTTTTAGAACAGTTAATACTTTAAAGCAAAAGATTGATGAAAATAATTTGTTTTTGAGAATAATAACAAAATCAACAATGAATGTCATAGTTTACCGATCAGCAGTCAGTACACGTGATTGTTAGGGCTGGCTCATGAATTCATGTTATAATTTTACTTTTTTTTCATATCTTGTTTTGGCTTTCACCCGTGGAAAAAAACAGTTATAGATATCAATACAGTAGAAAGTGCTGATCCGACAAATCAGAAGTTAGAACACGAGCTTTTTAAAGCTCACAAATCGTTGGAAAAAGTTTGAACTTTATTATAACATATACATAAATAATAACCGATCATCTAATCAGCAGTCTGAACACGTGGTTTTTAATCCTGAATCGTTGGAGGCAGTTGGAACTTGATTATATTATATATAGTAATAATAAACGATCAGTCGTCAGAATACATTATTTTTAAACCTCGTAAATCATTAAAAGCAGTTGGAACCTGAAAATATAATAACATCACTCCTATATACCCTTGCCTATATACATATACCCTCTATACACTTGCCCTGGTCCAGTCTTCGGTTTACAATGATAGCATTAATGGAGTTAGCCGTCTATGAAAATCACTATTATGTAACTAGTTTTTGTCATAAACTACAAACTAGCGGGGTTTCCCCAAGAAGGGGTTGTGAGATGACAGCTCAGATTACACTTAAATTGAAAATGCTCTCTTATGCACTTTTTGGTCAGTATAATAATGGCTTGAATCAGAAAAATATTTTTTGCACACATCACATTTAAACGGTTTCTCAGCTGAATGAACTCTTTGATGCCGGTTCAAACCACTCGATTTAAAATAACTCTTTTCAAATACATCACATTTATAAGGTTTCTCACCTGTATGCAGTCTTTGATGTATCTTTAAGTAGCACACTTGAGAAAATCTCTTCTGACACACATCACATTTAAACGGTTTCTCACCTGTATGAACTGCTTGATGCTTACCCAAATCACTCGAACCACAAAAGCTCTTCTCATATACATCCCATTTATAAGGTTTCTCACCTGTATGAACTCTTTGGTGTAAATTTAAAGAGTACGATCGAGAAAAACTCTTGTGACATATATCACATTTAAATGGTTTCTCACCTGTATGAACTGTTTGATGCTTAAAACTCTTCTGACATATATCATATTTAAACGGCTTTTTTTCCTGTATGAATTCTTTGATGTAACTTCAAATTGCATGATTGAGAAAAACACTTTTTGCACATACCACATTTATAAGGTTTCTCACCTGTATGAACTCTTTGGTGTAAATTCAAAGAGTCCGATCGAGAAAAACTCTTGTGACATATATCACATTTAAATGGTTTCTCACCTGTATGAACTGTTTGATGCTTACTCAAAGCACTCGAATCACAAAAGCTCTTCTCACATACATCACATTTATAAGGGTTCTCACCTGTATGAACTCTTTGGTGTAAATTTAAAGAGTACGATTGAGAAAAACTCTTCTGACATATATCACATTTATATGTTTTTTTTCCTGTATGAATTCTTTGATGTCTTTCCAATGTTGAATGGAAGTGAAATCTTTTATTGCATATATTACACACATAGTCTTTTCTGCATTTTTTCTTATTCAAGCCAATATTAGAATTTACAGCTTCCATAGGTGTATCGGTATTACTCGGTGAAGTATTTGCAACTCCTACAATAAAAATAAAATAAAAGGGATGGATAAAAAACCTAAAACGCTATTATAAGACGTTCTCAATCATATATCCCAAAGTAATCACAAAAAAAATCGGAGAAATTATAAAACAGAATAATAGCAAAACGAGAGGCTTGAACAGATTCAAGTTTATTGCTAGAAGCATTATAAAAATAAAGCTCTTTAATTTTATATTTAAAGATTTTGCAATTCAAATAGTAAAACATCCCTCTTTTAAGAAAAACAAAAGAAGAAAAACTTGTAATTGTAATTAATTGCACTTTAGGTTAAAGGTAGGTCTAATAGTCTAAGGGTTTATCTTTCGTTGCTGATATTTTGAGCAAAACAACAAGAGAGAAATAAAAACAGTGACCAGAAAAATAATCCCCCCTTTCTTACATAATTGTATTTAAAAAAAGCTAGTACCAACTCTGAATTCCTTTATTACTTTATTTTTGTCATGTTTTGACACCGTAATTAATTTTTAGAACAGTTACTAAAGCAGATGTTTTACGTAAGGTGTACACAAATTCTCTGGGATACAAGAAGATTGATGAAAGTAATTCGTTTTTGAGAACAATAACATAAATCAGCAATGCATGTCATAGTTCACTGATTAGCTGTCAGAACACGTGATTGCTAAAGTTTATGAATCGATGTTCTAATTTTACACTATTTTCCCACCTTGTTCTGGCTTTCACCCGTGGAAAAAGCAGCTTCAGATATCACGACTGTAGAAAGCAGTTGGAACTTGATTATATTATATATGTACATAAAAATAACTGATCAGCCAATCAGCAGCGGGAACAAAGAAAAGGTGATCAGCAGTCAAAACACGTGATTTTTAAAGCTTGTACTTTATTTGAAGCAGTTGGAACTTGATTATATAATATATAGAAATAATAACCAATAAGCAGACGGGAAAAATGATTTTCAAAGTTCATAAATATTTGGATACAATTGGAAATTAATTATGTTACATATAGAAATTTTAACCGATCAACCAATCAACAGCCAAAAAGGTGATTTTTCAAAGCTCACAAGCCGTTGAAGAAGTGGGAACTTGATCATACTATACATAGAAATAAAAACCGGTCACCCAACAAAAAGTCCAAATACGTGATTTTTAAAGCTCTTAAATCGTTAGAAACAAATTGAACTTGATCATGTACCATTGTGTATATAATAAAATCACTCTTATATACCCCATTATCTTGTATCGATGGTACCGGTCTTCGGCTTACAAAGATAGTATTAATAAGGTTGGCCGTCTTACCATCATGTGAGTATCGTGTTAACTTATGGGCAATTTTTTCACCAAATACTCTGGGGGAATCGACAAAAGATGAATATCTAGGTTTCGAAGGTTGAGTTTTAACAGTTTGAAAATTTGGAAGTTGATGAGGAAAGGAGGAGCTTGGAGATCCTTTCAATTAATTTTTCACAACCATTTTAAAGAATAGATATTTGAGATAGAGAGGGTGTCTTAGAGAGATTAGACTGTATATCTATTTGTGAAAGTTTTATTCACCTATCAAAAGAAATTTCCATGAATTAATAACGTTTTTTTGCGCGGAATAGCTTTAATTCTTCGATGAGTATTCTTCTGTCTGCGAAAAAAGAAGTTTTTTATTGTAAACTACAAATTAGCAGGCTTTTTCCTAGAATAAATTGTAAGATGATAATTCCCATTCGACTTAAATGAAAATGCTATCTCACTTGAATTACATTTACATGGTTTCCCATTAGTACGCGCTCCCTGTTGCTGATTCTAAATATATTTTCTATATTTTCCCTGTTTCAAAATATATTTATACTATCTTTATATGTGAGCAATAATTGTGTATGTATGTATTTATGTTCTCGAAAACGGCTCCATATTTTTCAAAAAAATTGTTATCTTGAGATATTTTCGCAGAAAAAAAACGATCTAGATAGGTCAAAGTCTGATATAAATCGTTAAAACCCTTATTTTTTTTTGCAAATGACGTCATGTAGTATGTTAGTAAATCATGTAAGCAATTCTTATGACATCATATATGGTACCATATAAGCATTTTCTTATGTGATGCCAAAATGATAATGAAAAGACACGCGGTTAGAAGACATGCGACACCAGGCATATGAACAAGTCAAAAATAAAGAGCAAAGACACACGCGGTGAGAAGAAATGCTACACAGAACATGTGAGCAAGTCAAAGAAAATCAACCTGGACAGCGAGAATCAAAACGTGTCAAAATTGAAAATGATAGCGATGATGATTGGGTTTAAGATTTGGACATGGATAAGGTCATCAATGCCTGCCATACTTTTGTTATTAAAAAAAAAGGTTCGGCGATATGTATTTCATAATGACAAAAGATAAGCCGAGGTAAAACGAACCAAACAAATTGAAAATGATAGCGATGATGATTGGGTTTTGGATTCTGACATGGATAAGGTCATCAATGTCTACCATAACTTTGAAAATCAAATATATATATATATATATATATCTACGGCTACGTGCCGGGCTTTTATATATTGATTTTGATTGTCGCTTATCTCCTAACCGAGGCTGTTGTCCCAGTGAATTAGTAGGTTGATTTACATTATCCTCCACTTCTCACATTTTCATTTAGCCTGTGGCATAGTTGTTTGTGTCTCGCAATATTTCTTCCAAGAGATTCAATAGTTTGAAGGATGTTCAATACGTTCTTCAACAGCTTTATCGGGTCTAAAAAACATATTTGGCTATAAAAAGGTAGTTCAAAATCCCCTTCAGTGGTTTGTGATTGATGTACCATTTGATTGGTGATAGATTTGTTCAGCTTTGTATAGATTTATAACAAAATAAATTAACTTTTAATTAACATTAAATAAATTAACATTAAATTAACAATTTAAGGAAAAAAAAATAGATTTTAAATGTTTCCAGATTTGACTTTATTCAATGAAAATTATTAAAACTTTAAGGAATAAATTTTAGTATAAGTATATTAAACTGACAAACCATGGTCATTTGCTTTATTTTTTCAGTAAAGTGCAAACAAAGTTCTGGCATGGGGGTTGCCAGTCCTACTCATGTTAAATTTTTGCTCATTTTGAGTTTGACTCGGTTATTTATTGTAATTTCTGTTTGTTTTTGGGTTTCATTTATTAATTGATTTTGATTTGTGGTAGTTTTACGCTTGGAATATTTGTTTATTTTATTTAAGCTCATTTTTGGCTTAATGTTGCTCTTTACTTTTATTTGAAGAACTACTTTTGTGGGAAAAGTGTTTTAAATTAATTTCTGTTCGTTTTTTATTGAAATAGTTATTAAAAAAAAAAAAAATATATATATATATATATATATTTTATATATTTTCGGTTTTTTTCTATAAGAATCCATAGTATGGCTTGCTATTTGTATGTTGGAGAATCCTCTTCAATAATTTTTAATCCTGACACAAATAGTATTGTTTAAATTGATATCAATAGAAAAACGGCTGAGAAGATAAAAAAAAATAACATAAATAAATTTCGTAATGATGAAAATGTATACAAATAATACATTTTCAGGCAAACATCTATCATATATTTCATTTCATTAATGAGCATATTCATCGATTTTACATTAGACTTGTCTAAAGTTTCTATTTTTTCATTTGAGCTCTCCAGAATTTCGTGCATGACTTTTCTCATGAAGATATAAGTTCAATAAACCTCATTCAGCAAAAATAAGAAATAAAAATAATTGAAAAACAAAAAACTTTTGACCCTTAACTCAACAAAATTAATTCTGTATTTTTGTTTGAGTCTAGGGCTTTTAGTAAAATTAATACTCTCTACAATAAAATATAGTATATAAGAAAATATATATTAAAAGTATGTTATAAAATATAGTTAAAAACTTCTGGTAGGCAGCAGAGACCCGTTTATGCTTTTTTCCAGATCATAATCTATCATCATGAAATCAGATGATAATAAACGAATTCAAGTCTTGATACATAAAAAAGTGGAACTCTTTCAAGTTACGATTTGAATCGTTCCAACTAGACCAAAAAAACGGTTTAGCATTTTGAACAAGGAGATGAAACAAGAAAAATTCCGTTTTCAGATTAGTCTATATTCATAACATCGTCCACTTATCCATCCCAGTTTTTTTTCTTTTTTTCAAATAACCCATAATCCAATATATTTGATTCTGCAACAAAAAACGAAAAAACTGAAATATACCTTGACAGTCAAAAGCTTTGGCGCCTGATTCCTGGGTGTTAAGTTGAAGTTTTAAAGATCCTGAAAAGCCAGTAAAATTACCCAAAGGAACATCTTCACGTTTAGGAAATAAAAGAAGGTTTTGAACTCCAAAAACCATCTCATTATGACTTGGTAAAACATCTTCAACTTCTAAAACAAAATATGAATAAAATTGACATAAAAAAGAAAATCAACAGTATATTTTACTAAACAAATTCAACATTTCGCATGGAAGAAATTGTGGTTGATACTTCGGAGGTGGCTCATTCAAACAGAGAATAAAATTTTGAGTGTCCATTTAAGGAGTCAAAAACGATAGGTCAACCAGCCACCCGTTCTATGCCCCCTTTAATTGCTTTCTTTAAAAAGACATCAAAGCGAAATTTTCGAAGTAACCATTTTATCTCAAAATGATAAAACGTTTCTATGACCATGCCTCTACGTGTGAGATACCCCACCAGAATCTTCGGCCCAAAGGCTAAAAGTTATACAAGTTGTTAATGTTTATATATTGATTTTGTCATGTTGTTGTATTGTTTATGTCCATGGCACATTAGCAGCAGACGGCTGGTGCAAAGAATCAGCAACCAACAGCTGATGAAAGTATGCGCACAAAAGCGTGACGTTTCAATCATGATAAAGAAAAGACGTCTCAAGTGGCTAGGTCACGTAATAAGGCAACCAGAAGAGACCCTGACACGTGAGATACTACAAGCAGCCCCCACTTTCTCATTAAATAAAAAACCAGGTGGCCAGATGAAATCTTGGCACAAAGTTGTTAGAAAAGATTTAGAACCACTTTTGGGGGATTCCAAATGCATGGTCACACGTGGCACAAGGCGCGACTGGAGTTTATTCGACCACTCACGGATGACAGAACCCAATGGAAGAATTTGGTCCAGCAGCTTCTTGATGCCCAGTTGGGCTGAATAGCCTTTGTCTCGTCTTAAGTAAGTAAGTAAGCATTGAAATTGTTATTTTGAAAGGGAGGCATGTTTTAGCCTCGGTCTTGAAAAAGGTTATGGGTATGTAAGTCAAAGTTTTGAGAAATATAGGAAAGAATAAGGAAACAGCAATATTTTAGCAACAGCATATGGTATTAAATTGAAACTTTCAGGGATACAACTACTAATATTGAACTAAATCAAAAGAGTTTAGGTTTATCCTATCATCATGTCCTCTCATCAATGGTATTAAGGAAAAACTTTCAGGGCTTTAACAACTACTAATGCTTCTACAACTGAGCTAAATAAGATAATATGCGAAATGAGATTGCCAAAAAGGCGTATATACAATATTCCATGAAAAGCTGGATGTATTACGTTGGAACTTTCATAGCGTGTTTTTAATGATGTTGAAGTAAATCAAAAGATACTATGTACTTCAAAGTTCCTCAAATGTTTGCATATCGCTCCACTGTAAATGATATACCATTTAATGGCAAATAATTTTAACTTTTTTCCCTAAATTTCTAAAAATTTTAAAGGATTTCGGGATTGCTATCTTGGAAACTAGAAGAATTATGAGAAAAAAACTTTCAGCAATAGGCGTAAAATATAAAAACATTCAGTGAGGGCAATACCAATTTTGTGTCTCAAATAGTAGCCAAAGGTATCTCAAAGGGAGGTATTTTGGCTTTTCTACCTCATCCCTATTTTAATCGCAGTTAAGGGGCATTTTCCTATCTTAGAAGTTAATTGGGCTAGAAAAATGAACCCCCAAAAAAGGATGCCAAGCTTGAATGATCACCTTGCAAATTGATGAAGATTTAATGTGATGAAGATGTGATGAAAACAGCTGGTATTTACTAATGGTTAGGACATGGCTTGTTATGTTTACTAGTACATACAGCGTGTTAGGATCTGTTGTATTTGTATATTTTTGTTGGATTTACATATGATTACAACTCTTTTGAAAAATGTAGATACCACTGAACAGTTAAACATTTAAGCTATGCATCAATGTATTATTTATTAAAATTCTTCGAGATTCAACACTTCAAATTATTTATCAACTGACTTACCTACAGGTGAATATCTTTAAAAAGACCAATTAGGCTATCCTATTTAGTTGTATTTACCTATTTACATGACTATTCAAAAATTATATTAATTCTTCTTTTTCTGATTTGATAAACATTATTAGTCTTAATTAATATTGACATGTTCTCACTGCTCTTTATCTCTTCAATGGAAAAGAGTTGTACAACTTAAATGGTTATTGAAAAACCTGAATCAATTGATGCGCGTAAAATGGGCGGTACAAGTGTTTTGTCTGATTTCAGTGTAAAAACGACAATTTTTGGCCTTTTTCACTACACAATTCAGTGTGGCAACTAAGGAGAAATTTTACACGATCAAAATTATCTTAATACTTTAATAACAACTAAAATAATAATAGTAAAAAATCACCGTTGTCAGGAATAAATAAATCCAAGATGGGGGAAATATATTTTCATATTGATGCCCATGGTGCCCTAATCATACACTTCTCTGCCACGAAAATACCCAACATGGTACTTTCGCTATATACATTTAGAGTGGAAATAAGAAATTTCCACCATTTTCTAGAAGGTTTTTCGAGCACGTCAGATGGGTTCTGGATTGAATAATAAGAAAACAATATTGTTCGAAAACTCACCTTCATTCTCAAGAATACTTGACTCAAGCTCAGAAGACTTGAGATTACGATTAAGCTGTTCAGATACGTCAGGAGAAACCACCAGAGGAATATCTTCATGTTTGGGTGATAAAATAGGATATTTCCTTCCAAAAATATCCTCACTGAAATCTGGGAATGAAAATAAATAAAAATTGAAAATAAATCAACATTAAAGCCCTCACAAATATAACCCTTCTGTCATTAAAAATTATAAAGAACAAAAAATAATCATTACATGGTGCTTCAAAAATGAGAAAAGATAACTTAATTGTAAAAAAAAATTGAAAAAAAACATTTAGACATTAAATTAGATCTAATGTAATTGTAAATTAGACATGTCATTTTCTACACAATAAAACTATTTAATATCATGATCTCGGAGCAAAATATATATCTATATATATATATATATACATTTACTATCATTTCTAATTCCATAAATATCAATCTGTTTCCAAAGTATACTTACCAAGCAACCCCAAACGTAACCCCGATTTAAATTGATTAATGGGTAATTCCTAGGTACTCGGGATAAGCTTATTCCATAGTCGATCCCCTCTATAAATAACTGAAAAAGCAGTCCTATTTGAAAATAAGCGAGCAGCCTCAATATCTTATCTGGTCCGAGTTTCGTGAGAATGAACATTCGACCTTTCATGAAAAAATTCCTGT
Source organism: Artemia sp. Kazakhstan ARC1039 (assembly GCA_029168905.1). NCBI lineage: Eukaryota > Metazoa > Arthropoda > Branchiopoda > Anostraca > Artemiidae > Artemia > Artemia sp. Kazakhstan ARC1039. The sequence continues at coordinate 31,258 of JAQQPU010004942.1, forward strand.
AAAATGGTCTGGAAGGTACCACTTACAATATGTGTACATAAAAACCAGTGTATAAAAATTCAGCAATCCAGCTGCAGACATTATATTAATTATTCTGTATACTGACCTGACCGAATCATGATTCCCTATTCCACAAAATGATCAAATGGCATTAACCTGTCAATCTGACATGGAATTGACATGATCAATAACCTTAGGGGGTACATAGGATACCTAGGTACATGGGAGATGTTAATTATGTTAAAAGTAAAGACAACCAGCTAGCAGTGTCTAGGGTTAACCTAGAGATACAACTTGGGAAGGGTAACAACTTTCCAGGATATTTTGACGTTGGTAGACTCCAGTATGAGAATTTGAGAGAAACTTTACAGGAAAAGTTGAATATCAAATTAGAGAGTGTCAAATTTGACAATGTAGGATATGGATCAAACAGTTTGAGGGAAATAGTTGGTGAACTCGCTGGATCTACTTTATGTTTAATAAAAAGGGGGTATTCGCACAAGCAATTATTTGAGTGACATATCATATGAAAATAAGAAAAAAATTAAGGAAAGTGGAAAGCATTAAAATACTTGTTAAGGAGGTCTGAAGTGGATGTCATATGATTTTTTTTCAATATTAAAAAAATATATCCCTCTTAGGCCGGAAAGTACATAATACTATTATAATGATAAACAAATATGATATAGAAACATAACACTCAACGTATACCCTTCGGTTGCATAGTGCAGCCAAAGGGGGTATTATTACTCAAAATGTACAAAATCTTTATTTGTTCTATTGATTCTCTCAGGACCCTTCGGTGTTCCATAGGGCACCATGTGAGAGAAAGTTTAAGCAAAAGATTAGGTTTTATAAAGAGTTTAATGTGTTTAGGCTAGTGTTGTAAATGGTAAAATCGGTCACAGTAAAATTGGATTTTTTACGTGTTATACCGTAATTTTACGGACCCTCGTAAAATTTGTATTTTACCTATTTAACCGTATTTCCCTAAATTTTATCGACATATTATGACGCCTTGCAGGGACGTAATTTGCTACGGGGCAGGGGGGCAATTGCCCCCTCCAGACCCCGGTTTGTCCCCCCCCCCCAAATGAAATTCATTTTTTTGCAATAAAAAACTTGTCAAATCAAAGATACGCCTGCATAATCCAAGCATCCAGAGAATCAGGTCAGCTTTCTATAATATATATTTGCCTTTATGGTACTTTATGGCTCATTTTTTATTCTTCGCATTCATTTTCACTTGATTTGGGAAAATTCACTCCAAATTCCCCCCCCCCTCCCAGGATTTTTATGAAATTACGCCACTGATATTCTGTAGTTAACATCGCGCATAACTACGCAAAGGCAGGGAGAAACAGGCTTGGATATGATATTGTTATTGTGATTTTTACTGGATACACAGCAGGACGTAAGAAAGTAATATAATTGTTAATTGCACTCATTAATTTCGTTTTTAAGTGTTTATAGTTGAGTGACAAATTATTTGAGTAGCCCCTCTCTTGCAGCATATCACCTTATTTACATAAACTTATTCTCTTTTAATGAACAGTTTATGTAAGCTCTGAGGTTAGAAATAAGTTACTGAATATTATGAATATGATTTTTGAAAAAGGGGAAGTATGGTACCTAACGATTTTAGGAAAACCTTAACTAAGCCACTTTATAAGAAAGGTGATAAAAGTCAGTGTGGTAATTATCGAGGCATTAGTCTGGTCTCTGTAGGAAGCAAATTACTTAGAAATAGATACTTTTTAGACTGAGAGATACCATAGACAAAGTTTTAAGAAATGAACAGTGCGGTTTTAGAAAAGGTAAAGAATGTGCCGACCAAAATTTTCACTCTTATGTTAATAGTTGTATAGTGCCTGAGTTGCCAAACACCTTTGATCCTCAGTTTAATAGATTATAAGCAAGCGTTCAATTCTGTTGATCGAAAAGTTTTAGTAAAGGTTTTACCCTTGTATGGTATACTAGACAAATACATTAAAGTGATTAGTGCTATGTACGAGAATAACACTGCTGTGGTTAAGGTAGAAAATGAGGTTAGCAGCTGGTTTTGTATTAAATCAGGAGTTAAGCAGAATTGTGTTCTATCGCCCTTTATATGGATTATTTTGATGGATTTTGTCTTACGGAGCACGGGAAAGGAAATGGGAGACCACGGAATTAAATAGGAAAGAAAAAGCCTCCTGGACTTAGATTATGCTGATGATTTAAACATCCTAGATGAAAGTGTGAGAAAAATGAATAAACTTTTAAAGGTTTTGCGAGTTCAGGGTGCTAGAATAGGTTTGAAAATTAAGGTTAAGAAGACTAAGTCACTAAGGCTTGGAATAAGTGAAGATGAAAAGGTGACGTTGTGTAATGAAGATTGATCAGGTGGGCAGCTTCACTCACCTTGGTAGAAGAATCAGTAAAGATGGCGGGAGGAGTGAAGATGTTAAAAGCAGAATAGCGAAGGCTCAGGGTGTTTTTTCAAAGCTAAAGAAAAGCTTGGAAGAATAGGAAGACATGTCTGCAAACCAAGATTAGAATATTAGGAGCTAGAGTGATGACATTGGTCAAATATGGCTCTGAAGCATGGGCGCTCCGAAAAGTGGATGAAGATTTTCTAGATGTTTTCCAGAGAAATCGCTTAAGGATTGTTCTGGGTACCCGGCTGACTGACCGTATTTCAAACAATAGGCTGTACGAAAAATGTGGTTCAATACCGCTCTCTAGGGCTATATTGAAAGAAAGGTTGAGGTGGCTAGGGCACGTTGTGCGGATGAAGGACGACAGATTGCCGAAGATTGTTCTTTTCGGCCAACCGTCTAGGGATAAACGGAAAGTAGGTCATCCTCGTCTGTGGGCGGGAAGACGTAATAAAGAAAGATTTAAAGGAAATGGGAATTTCGTGGGAGGGTGTAAAAAGGGAGGCTGTGAATAGAATGGGATGGAGGAGATGCGCGCGCAGCTGTGTTGGCCTCAGGCGGCTTGGTGCTGTGGTGAGTTATTAGTAGTAGTATTTAATCACTAAAAGAGCTTCAGAAAGCAATATCATTTGGCCTGTGGGTCTGTAGCAATTTTACCTAGTCTAAAGCCTAGAACACACGTAGCTATTTTCGGCACCGATTTGGTAAATCAGTGCTGATTTCCTTCTCTTCAGCATGAAATGTCCAAATGCTGGAATATTACCTGAAATAAAATTATGTGTTTGGTTAAGGACTGTAGACTATCTTCAACCAAACACAGAATTTTATATTAGGTAATATTCAAATATTTACAAGTTTTAATTACCTCTTCTTACCTCTACCTCTACTCTACACTTTAGCGCTCTGATAGGCCTAGAGCGTTTTTAGAGGTGTATAGGATAGTATTACGACGGACACATTGGGCGGTAAAAAAAAAAAAAAAAAAAAGCAATGCACCCAACTATTATTGTCACTACAATAAACAAAGGGCAAATATACGGTCGTTTATTTTAACGCCCACGCCGACGAGATAAAAGCGGAAAAAATGGCAGAGGACATACTGCTGATAAGTGAGAGTATTTGCAGAAGTTTTATCATAAAAAAAAAATTGGAAGTCATAATTTTTTTTCTAGCAAGAGAGAGGACGACTGTAAAAAAAAGAAAATGCTAGATAAAATGATTTGACCAGAATTTAGATGTGCCAGGAGATTGGGCACAAATTATCCCCTGCTTTTGGCCCTAATAAAATCAAAGCCCATTTATTATAAATAAAACGAGTGTTTATCCAATTTATATGCCCTAATCTAAATAGTATTTTAAGAAGACTTGGGTTTATTTACTTTAAGAAAATTTCTACCAATTGGTTTTCAAATTAGAGATGGGGTATTACCTTTTTAAGCCTAGAAAAATCTAAATATTTAAAAAATTTCATTAAAAGCTCAAAAAATGATAAAGACCAAAAAAAAAAAGCTCAATTGGTCTTCTAGCTACAGAGCATCTCTGAAACAGCAATTTTGCTCAATATTTCCTACGGAGCACCTTATTTTACCAATATTTCCTTATATTACCAATTTTACTCAACGAGTTTTTTATTTTATGTTAATATTGCAACAGTAGTTTAACGAAGTCATTGTTCTTGTGATTATTGATTACCCTAATCAAAATAAATAAAGAAAAAAGAGAAGAACGAACAGTAAATATTTCTACCCCTTGCTTTTTAATTAAACAAGGAGAGACTAACCTGGTTTTCTCTCTGTTGTTTCCAAAATCTGATTCCCAATGAGCTTAAAAAAAAAGAAAAATTACACACAGAAATATGGGCAAATCTTTAGGGTTGTAATTGATTCGAATATAAAACACTTAACCACACATCTTCAAGTAATGTCAATCCTGTTATTATTGATATGAATTTAACTGCTATTATTAAAAAATAAACAAAATAAAAAAATACAACCCCGAAACTACCAGGTTATAACACAAAGAAGAAAGGGAAAATGCATCTATAAAAACGTTTTCTTTCACCTCAGAAGCAGTTTCATCGAAAATTTATTAATATTTCATGAGATGCACTTATACATTTATAGACAGAAAGAGGAGAGGGGTATCCCATCGACTGTGCGTAACAATGCATGCTTTTGAGGCTCTTTATCCCCTTTCCTTGTGTGAAAAATGCTCAAAAAGGATCAAGTATACGCAAAATTCCAATTTACATTTAGTAGAGTAAAAGAACATACATGGAACTTCAATTTGAACAAGTTGAAGAGCCCAACCGATTTGCACAAAAGTTTGAATAAGCCTGTAAGCTTTAAAAATAAAAGGTGCAAAATAAAAATAATAAAAGACTAATAATAAATTTAAATTTGAACATTAATAAATATTATTATCAATACTAATATTGTAAATATTAGTATTGATAATAATATTCAAGTAGTCTATGGAGTTTATGTATTAAGCTGAGAGAAAAATAAACAAACAATTTTCACTTGTACTAAGACCTGTAACAGCAACACCTTGTATAGCAAACAAAAATAAATACAAAATTCACAATAGTAAGACTGGGAGTGCCAACCTGCTTAAAACTATTCCCCTCATTTGTTCGTTTACTTACACTTCATTAGCGCGAACTATTTGATGAGTAACCTAGAGCTAGATGTTTTATTTGTTGTAAAATCAACAACAAAAAAGAGAAAAAACATTATCATTCAGAAAATACACTTAGCCATTTCTGAGACAGTCTGATATGTCTTTTTGATAACTTGGATGCCCACAATGTTTTTTTATTTAATTAATCATCCTCTTCAATATGCCTATAAAGCTTCAACTTAATACCCTTGACCATTTCTGAGATGTTACATATATGTCCTTTTAACAATCTGGATGCATATAGTCTCTTTAATTAAGTTCAATATCTTCCTTACCATTCCCTGAAAAAAAAATCAAATTACTGCACTTACTTGGATAATAATATACCCGTAGCTGTTACTGAAATATTGCACAGGAACCCTTTGGGCAATTTGGGTGCGTAATAATATCTTATAATTTAGCTATATATCCATCCCAATGAACTTTTCCTGAAAATTTCAACATAAAGCCCTATTCTATTCTTGAGTAATTACACCTACAACATTTTGACAGTCAAGATTCACTTAATCTTTTTTTGACTTAGCTTAATATATTTGGTTGCAGTAATAGCAGTAGGAATAACAATAGCTTCAGTCGCACATAGCATCACTCACAGTTGCAAGTAGTAACAGTTTTAAGTAGCCACAGCCTTGGTCAAAATCAGTTTCAATCACAGTCATCAGTAGTTGCTGTCTCAGTCGAATTATTAACAGTTACAGCTGCAAGTAATGGCAGCCACAGTTAGAATTAGTCAAAGTTGCAATTAGTGGCAGAGATGTAAATAGTGGAAGTCATAAGTAGTTGCAGCTGCAAGCAGTAAAAGTTACAATTAGTGACTGTTGCAATGGAAAGTAGTAGCAGGTGCAGTCACAAGTAGTCATAATCACAAGAGGCCGAAGTTGAAAGAAGTCACAGTTGCAAGCAGTAGTAGCTGCAGTCACAAGCAGTGGCTAGTTCTTTTAATTTCAATTCCCAATCAAATGAGGCCCTTCCAACGTTTTTACAACTAGTTACAAATCTAATGGACTGGAAAAAACAGCATACCCCCACTTTGCCTTTTACTAAGGAAGTGCTGCAATACCTATGACAAGCATGTCAATCTGAAGTCAATCCCATTCAATATTCTAACAGGGGGATATCTCCAGCATTTTTATTGGGGGGGGCAATAGGGGTCCATATCCAGATAGTCAAGGGGCATGGGTTATATAATAATCTTTTCTCCAAATTAGTGGGGGAACAACTTCCCCCCTTACCCCTCCCCCCCCAAAAAAAAAACGGCACCCCTGGATTCTAATAAACGTGTTCAAGCATTAAAATTTGACTTTTTTGAGGCAAGACAATAATACTTGGTCTTGCCTGATGCAGGAGAAAAATGATGAGAACTTCTCTTATATGTAATTGTTTCAACCCAACACCATTTTTGGAGGGTTCAGGCTGTTTTTCAAAATACCTTTCAATTTATTCTCAAAGCAATATTTTACTGTTCAGACTGACTTAGATAATAATTACTATTCAAGAATCAGCTGGAAATGACAATTTTCTCACTTTTCTCACCAGTTTTTTTTAAATACGTTTTTTAATTTTTGATCATCACAAGCCATGAGCCATCACTATGATAAAACCAGTATTATACATAACACACGATGGCCTTTGGCTTTTTTTTGGCAGGATATAGTAAATAACAAACCCCAGTTGCAACAGATGCTATAATAGGAGTTTTACTGTAATGTCACTTATGGTTGTAACCAGTGATTATGTCATTCATCTTCTTATGTATGAATATGCAATTTATTTTGTCAAATAATTAATTTTATTTTAAATATTATGTTTTGGTACCTACAAAAAGCTTTAGATATAGCGATGTTCTTTCTAATGAGACCTTAAACAGCCCTCTATGATGTTCTAGAGTCTCAGAAGTAGTGGAAAAGGAAAAGAAAAAAGATACAAAAAAGCCCACATCAGTGCTACCCATACAAAAAGATTTTCCTTGATGTCCAATCAAGGTGACTGTGGATTTTCAGCCATTGCAATTCCTAAGGTGTACTTTTGATTTGATTTTATGCCATATTTAGGGTTTGAATTTCCGTTCAATTTGCTTTCAAAATAACATTTCAAATTAATTTTTGGTTGTGATGGGCTGTGGCTTGTTCCCTACTAGGTTGCAGCTAGAATGTAGCTATTTGGTCAAAGGTAATGGTTGGTAGTAAAAACTTTGTCATAGTGATCAAGATCAAAGGCAAATTGAGCCTAAATAGAGCAAAGCCAAGAGAGATAGTCTCTGTGAGAGGTAAAGCTTAAAAAACTTTTTTAGAGTTGTATAATAATGATTATTTTCACTTTTTCATAATAGTCTATCATTCTAGGTTAGAACTGAGGCAGATACAAAACGCTGTGAGGGTAATTCAGATAGTCTATCAGTTCTGTGAGCCATTTGATGGGTATATGATTCAACCTAAATATGATTCAAAAATTCATTATGTGTAGAGGACTTACAGGCAAGTGGTCAAATGTGGTCAACTATTCATATTATATGGGCTTTGCCTACTCGAACCCACTGAAATCAGCTCCGGTAGCAGCCATGATTATTTGCAGCAGCAACTACATACCTTCTCATTAAATAACTATTTTATAAAAAGCAAAATATAATTTTTTCTTTTTTGTTAAGCAAAATAAAATTATTTTTACAAAGAAGATAACAAATTACAAAGTAGATAAACAGTTAAAGTCATCCTTAACTATTCTTATTACTGAACTAAAAATAGAAAGAGGACTACCAATTAGCCAAATGGAGAAAGACCTGTTTCAAAATAAAAAGCAATGATCAATCATGTGCTTAGAAAAAAAGCTAAAAACTAATAAAAGAAAACAAATGCTTACTTTTTCACTACCATTGTCAAAATGTTCTCCATCAACTTCAAACTGACCAGGACTATTGTCCCACCCTTTGTCAATACCTACAGCAAATTCATCTTTGATTAGCTGAAAAAAACAATCCAAATAAAAATTAATGTTATCAAAGGATAATATCATTACTATTGTTGTTGATTTTGAATTAAAATCAACCTGGTGGACTGTGATAAAAATTTTGGAGCCATGGCTAATTGGGGCAAAGCACAGATAGTCTCATTGAGAGGCAAAATGACATAGAATAGTCCAAAAAAAAATTCTAAATTATATAAAAATAATTTCAGTTCACTTGTTGACAGATTTTCTATAGTCTATCCTAAACAAAGTTTAATCTTCCATCCAAAGTAGATAGTTTTATGGACTGATAGATCAATCTATCAAACATTCTGACAAAATTAAGGTTACTTTCTATAGATCTTACTTGATCCTGTTCAGATGAAAACGGACATATTCTGATAGTCAGTAGTTTTTATTAAAAAATATATAATATGAATATCTTTTTCAAATTGTTTACTGCAAATGAAGATAGTTATTCCAGGGGAATTCCTAATATGACTGTCTATGCCAGAGCAAATTTACAAGGACATATCTCCCACAAAGAAATGAAAAGGCAATTTAGCCAAATCCTTTTCTTAGCATGTTGAAGGGTACGAAATTAAAAAGGTTTTAAAAATACAAAAAAAGTTACACATGACCAGGAGCCATGTAAACAAAAAGAGTTAAGGCTCTGTTCCTATCTTAAATAAAGAAGGAAAAACAGTGACCTGAAAACATAGTTTCCTTAAAATTTTAACCTATGTGGTAGAGATTCTGGTAGATTTTTAACAGAACTGGAAAAAGGCCACACCTTTTATTATTACCAGTGATTTAAAATGGGAAGCAAACACATCTAGTCTAGTAAAAAATGGTAATACTGGGCTGCAGATGCTCAAGCTTATGTCAAAACATGGCTCCCCTCCAGATCACCTCCTCTTAATATTTACATCTTTTATTCACCCAATTCATTTATTCAGCGGGTCAACAAAATGACCCCCTCGCAGGGTTGCAGTACCTGTTGAGAAACTTCAGCCAGTATGTTGTGCCCATCAGTGGTTAGTAAAAAGTTTTATACCTAGTTTTGTAAATATGTACAACAATAATCAGGAGGATTGATTATTTTTTTTCAATATTAAATTTTTAATGTGACTATGCTTGTCTAATGTGACTAATGCTTTTTATTGTGACTATACCAAAGAAATTTGGCAGTGCCATGAAGACTTTGGTGAAAACAAAAGTTTATCTATCTATCCACTTGTAGGAAAAAAAATTAAGCAATTTTGGCAAAGATCAGGGAGAATAATGGTAGCTATTGGATGTGTGGGTACCACTGGCACCACTTATTGGATGGGTGGGTACCACTGGCACCACTTATTGGAGTGTAAGTACCACTGGTACCACTTATTGGATGTTTAATGTGCAGGGGTCACCACTTTTAAAGGCAAAAATGGCGCAAAGAGTTGCTATGCCACTTACTGGAGGGGGAGATCCCTCGTCGGCCCCAAATTAGTGGGATTTTCGCGGTTACTCCAACGGTTCCGTATATACCAACGTGATCGGATGGTCTATGGCCACATTTAAAGCCAAAGTTTACTGATAAGATTTCTAACTATCTCTTTAGACTCGACCTAAGCTGAAAAGTTAAAAGAGTACATAGTAAAAAAAGCTTACTGTAATCACTACACGTTGTATAAAAGAACTCAAAAACGGAACTAAAGGTAAAAATCTTACAATTCACTAACACACTTTTAGACGCGCGCTTGCGAGCGCACCTCTGACCAAAGGCGATGAATGGCCGAATCAAATCAGACTCCCAGCACCCTTTGAAGCTTTTCAAACTCTAAATTTAAGCAGAATAATTCATAGCTCAACTGGCTTTTTCAACCACTCGCTAATTAGTGGATTCTTCAGACATCGTAATAAAAACTTTCCTGGGGGTTTAGCTATTCAACATAAATAAAGTTAAATTTATAAAAAGGCATTTTTCTGAAACAAAAGGGGCCAAAGGTCCCAATACCTCCCTCCTAAGAAAAATGACCGCCATCACGCCATGGGTCAGAGCACAAAAAACATAAATAAATAACACCAACTTAAAAATCACTAAACTTGTTTATCTTCTCTTCTACCAATGCCTGTACTTCCTCTGCTTGGCTCTGGATCGGTCGTCCTCGACACGTCTCTACTGTAGGACCACCATGGTCTAGATCGTATAACATCCGCATTTGGTTTTCAAAGTTGAAGTCCCCAAGATTCGTAGAAATTCATTGTGCACAGCATAATCAAAAACACAAATTTTCTTGCTCTCACGAATTTACATTTGAGAGGAGCAGAGAATCAGTTCCTGGCACTTTCGATGATGCCAGCCATCGTGACAAATTGGCTGCACTACCCTCTTAATTTCCATCTGTGGAAACAACCCCAAATCTCGATGAAAAAAAGTAAATTGCCCCTTGGCATAATTTCAAATAATCTAAGGCCGAAAATACAAAGGCCAGTGACAACGATAGGGGGACTGGAAATGAAGTAAAATATTTCGCGAACCATGAATCGCCTTTTTTCTGGGTTCCCTTCCTTGGGATAATTAACTGAAGAATATACGTTGATGCTAATTGAAAATGAAATTTGGGTACATCTCCCACTGAATATAATTTGCCGGAAATAATTGTCGGTTCTCATGAAGAATAATAACTATGAATAGGGTTACTGGACAAAGGTTTGGGTGAACTATGAAGTGACTGGGCGAGAGTATCCCCCAAGGACTCCAGATCAGAAAAGCAAAATCCCGGTAAAGGGATCACAACTTGTCCGCCAGTTGTGCATTGAGGAAAATGGCTATCTTTTGCAACTTCCCGCAAGGGATCTTCCCCAAGGGATTCCTCCCCCTCATAAAGGAACAAACCATCTTTTGAGTTGATCAGACCAATATCAGATTCCTTCCCAAATCTTTCCAATCCGATTCGACATTCCATATCTCCCAACTTTCCCCCAACCTGTTGTAGGTCATTCATCTCTATTTTGTAACCATCTTGTTTTATTGCCAATGGGTCTTTGACCTCCTTTTCCCCCTTATTATTTATGTTTTCAAGGCACAGCCCATCCAACATTTTATTTTTCTCCCTATTATTTATTTTAGCTAGGCAAAGCCCAGATAATTTTTTATTTTTCGCCACTGCAGGCTGAATCTCCAAATTTTGTCTCTTTTTTACACTCCTCTTTTCATCTCTACTTTTCTCAATTTTGTCATTCGCGCGAAATAATAAATCATCGTTAAATCTGATTTGGACTAGTGTCCACCATCTTTGACTGCATTACCTCATTGTAGCTCTGTTTAATATCTCTTTTCTCTTTCTTAGTTTTCTTTTCTTTTGTAGTAGCATTAAATAAATTGTCATGAAATCTGAATTGGACTCCAGTGTCCATCCTTGACTGCATTTCTTCATTGTATCTCTGTTTAATATCTTTTTTCTCTCTTTTAGTCTTCTTTATTCTTACCGCTGCAACAAATATTTTGTGATCAAATGGGAACTGAACTCCGACATTAGGTTTTTCATATTCTACTAAAATTTCTCGAACTGTCCGAGGAAAAGCGTGTACAATACATTTCGTCTCATTTTTCTCTGGTACATTCAGCGTTTCATTTTGGCCTGTAGGCCTACTTGTTATCGTCTCATATTCATTAAAAGTATTCTCAAGTTTTCTATTATTTGCAAATTTTCCCGAAAAATCATTCTCGCGCGTCTTTTTTTCAATATTTTGTGGTCTTTTTACTTCCGCATCCCCTTTTTGTGGATTATCAACATTTTGAACCCGCGTAGCAAGTATTTCGTTTTTCCGACAGGGTGGCACAGCCTCCCAATTTGTTTTATGGGCCAGTCCACCTCCCCGCCTTGTCACTGAAGTAGCATATTTTTCCGTCGTAGTGTATAATGTCTGGTAATTTTTTTTTCTCGCGATTGATTCTTAGACAAATTATTATGGCTATCTGACAGCCTAGAAGTTGGTTGTAATAAAATCTCACTTTCTAGAATTCCCAAGCGGGCTTCAATTAGGCCTATCATGGTTCTTTTAAACTCTTCCTTTTTTATCTCTAGCTATTCTTCCTTCCTCCATGAAATTTAATATTCGTTGTGCCATATCTATTCGAGTGCTTTTTCACGAGCCTCTGCTGGATCTCGATTCAACACTGCTCCTTCTATTCGGACTAATTTGTTTTCGTCTGTCATTATTTCTTCTTAATTCGTTTTCTGAATCTGTTCGTTCTATATCCGTATTGTCTCTTTCTTTATAGGCTACTCTAGCCTTTCCGTCCTCTTTTCTATTTTTTCTAATTTCATCTTTCTCAGCCTGCATTTTTTTCTTATATTCTCGGTGCTCTCTCTCAAAGGCCTCCATATTTGCCTTTCTTTCTATTTTCCTACTTTTTCTATGGGCTTCACTTGCCCTTCTCGGTCTTGAGTTCATCTTATCTCTGTCCAACATGATTTCAAAATTCCATTCGTCATTATTTCTTCTTAATTCCTTTTCTGAATTCATTTGTTCCATATTTGTACTATCTCTATCCTGCAACTCCCCTTCATTTGGTACAGCCTCTGAGGGATGAGTTTGTCTTGTTTTTTCACATGTTATTTCTTCCTTGTTTATTTCGTACCCTCTCATTTTACCGCGTATACTTCTCTCTGATTATATTATCTTTTATTCAATTATTCAATCTTGGTAAGTTCAAAAACTGTCACGCAAAAATTATGGTATGCAATTACTATTGTGAATTATCAGCTCTGTGTAATGAGATTCAACAATTTTTCAAATAACCAGAATGTCTAGACTTCATTAGGGAATAACGACTTCTTTCACAACAAGCAGTTTTACGCAAGTAAATTATATCTCCGAAAAACGAATTAACAGGTGTTGTACAAGAAAATAATCAGAAAAACCGCGAGAATATTCCACAAGTGAATTAGCTGGACTAAACTCAAACAGGGGAACTACCCTGTAAACAAATTACGTATCCTCCCTGGATACTTGTATTCCAAATATAATCTCCTCCTGGGCAGATTACTCAATAGGACAGGTGCCTTCCCCCTTCCTTGTCTAATGTGCGCACAAACTGACAAATTCTCCTAATTTGCCGTCCTCAATACTCTTATAACCTTCGTCACTGAAGATTATATCTAAGTCCGCCAATTCACTCAAATAATAACCCAACTTTCAACGTTTTCTTATCTGTCCTTAAACCCTGTAATACTTTTAAATACGGAGATTCCCCCACTGTAAACTCAATTCATTAATTTCACGTTATTCTTTTTCTATTTGTCTAACAAGGCACACAGCCAATTAAAGACCTTCTTATTAATTAATTCCATATTTGTTTTCTCTATATATATATAATCATATAGGCCACTCTCTAGGCCAAAATTCACCCATCTCTTCGAAAACGCAAAATTCTTTTGCTATCAGTGCTGTTTATAGCTCCTTTTCTAGCTGCCACCACTTATTGGATGTGTGGGTACTGCTGGCACCACTTATTGGATGGGTTGGTACCACTGGCACCTCTTATTGGATGTTTAATGTGAAGGGTTCACCACTTTTAAAGGCAAAAATGGCGCAAAGAGTTGCTATGCCACTTACTGGAGGGTGAGATCCCTTGTTGGCCCCAAATTAGTGGGATTTCCGCGGTTACTCCAACGCTTCCGTATATACCAACGTGATTGGATGGTCTATGGCCACATTTAAAGACAAAGTTTACTGATAAGATTTCTAACTATCTCTTTAGACTTGACCTAAGCTGAAAAGTTAAAAGAGTACATAGTAAAAAAAGCTTACTGTAATCACTACACGTTGTATAAAAGAACTCAAAAACAGAACTAAAGGTAAAAATTTTAAAATCCACTAACACACTTTTAGATGCGTGCTTGCGCGTGCACCTCTGACCAAAGGCGCTGAATGGCCGAATCAAATCAGACTCCCAGCATCCTTTGAAGCTTTTCAAACTCTAAATTTAAGCAGTATGAGTCATTGCTCAACTGGCTTTTTCAACCACTCACTAATTAGTGGATTCTTCAGATATCATAATAAAAATTTTCCTGGGAGTTTAGCTATTCACCATAAATAAAGTTAAATTTATAAAAAGGCATTTTTCTGAAACAAAAGGGACCAAAGGTCCCAACAGTAGCCTATGGGCACTTTGAACTAAACAAAACCAGAATCTGAGAAAAAAGAAATGTCAGATCAAAGAAAAAAAAATCTTAATAGCAAAATCAGACCTTGAACTTAATACTTTTTAACTGTTAATATAATAAATTTCTAGCCAGAGGTATTTTTTAGGTGGGGATTAAGATTCTAGTGTCTAGGTATTACACAAATATCATGTTATCTTTTGACTTCAACCTAGCCTAGTTGCTTCCCGAAATTGAAATAAGATCAAATATACAACCAATCTTTGGTTACACAACTTTGAATAAAGTGAACCTCAATCATAAAAAAAAACTTACCAGTGGGTTGCATGCAGCAATATCTGTTTGATAAACAGAGAAACTGGCCTCAACAGGATAGTCTACCAGCTTATCATTTGAGATATCTGTTACAGGAAGTTCTAGATTACTGAAAGAATCTCCAGCCAAGAGGTTGTCTTCAAAGGTTGTATCAACTCTGTTTCTCTTTACAGCAGGTTGAGTCATTTGAGTATTTTTAGCAAGACAGCTAGGTTTCAGTATCTGGTTAACTGTCTCATCAGGATAAGCAAGACCTTTAACTTTAAGCATTTCAGCCACTTTTATTAATGAACTAGTTTGAGCTTGTGGAACAGTCACTTCACCTGCATACATAAATTTCACCAAAGCTAGCAGATCATGAAACATCACATCCTTTAGAATAATAATAGGATGGGGATGTGAAATCTCTAGAAACAGTGTTTCAAAGTAGGAACTACAAGATGAGAGAACAAGTCTGTGACATTTGATGCTTTGACTGTCACATGATAAGGTGACATCTGTGAAATGTTCACTGTTTAATAGAGGTAACAAAGCTCCATGAAATACATCCAGGTAGTTGTTCCACTTTAAACAAAATAGTTTTTGCTCCATTTCAAAAATAGTGACTAAATTGTTGAATGGCACAAACTTGCTGAAATAGATTGAAATATACAAATAAATATTCAAAATCACCAGTATTATAGGCACTAAAGGAGAAAATTAAGAAAATACTCTACAATTAGAAATAGAGCAACTCAGTGCATGTAGGGTAAAGGTACCAATGATTTGACAGTTTTTGTAAAAAAAAAAACAGTTTTCCTACTCCAGAAGTCCTAATTTAAAGACTTTTGGTTTGAAAAGGGTTTCAGTATGTAGGAAAAACATCTAGGAATCTAACTGTTTGATGAGAAGTTTGAACTTTTATCTGAAAAGGGTAAAAAATTCCAATGTTCTGAAATTAGAGCATTTTCACCTACAAATTTGATACAACAAAAAAGTTACCTGTTTTCAATGCAAGTCAGAACCCAGTTCAACATGTGTTGAAATACTTAGGGAAAACCTGTATTAAAAACAAATAGTATTTAGTATAACAAAATTGTTTCACTAGCATTTTGGAAGGGATAGGATCTAGGAGAATGGGAGTGGAAATCAAGAAATTTAAGAAGTTTATTGCCATTATATTTGATTTAGTGGATTTTATATGCTGATTCTTATCTTCATCCACAACATAGGTTAATTTGTTGTTTTTTTGTTGGGGGGGGGGGGGGGGGGGG